>JAODUE010001731.1:0-12248 GCA_027564755.1 Amblyopsis hoosieri
AACTGTGCTTTTCTTTCAAAAATTAGGAAATTTCTAAGTGACCCCAAACTTTTGAACGGTAGTGTATATATATAAATATAAATAATAGAAATATATAGAAATAAATGTAGGATGTTGGTGTAAGTTGTAACACATGTTACAGAAATGGAAGAAATGGATACCACACTATATATGCTTCATAAACATTCTTTTTTCATTCTTTCATTCATTCATTCCTTTGACATAAAAGACCGATGTCTGTCTCTCTGTAACAGACTGCAGGTTTGCAGGCGGGCCCAGACTGCATTTGGCACAGCATGCACACAGAACGATAAGATGCGAGGCGATATTTGTTGAATTTCACTAAATGTGTATTAGCATACAGTTAGCTTAGTAAATGTTCAGTTCACTGATCGCACACTGTGTTCAACTGAGCACTTCCTGACTGAAAATCAAGTGTTTTCATTGGCTAATTATTATGTAATATTGATATGACCTTTTTTAGCAGACACTTTTACTCTAAGTGACGTACAGTGAGAAAATTGTACAGGATTAAGTATTAAAGAACAGGTTGGGTTAGATATATTACCACTAATACACTAGTCTAGCCTTCCCTATTTACAAGTCAGGTATAATTGTACTCTACACTATATCCCTTAATCACATGTGCAGTCTGAAATGGTTGCGCCAGACCACATTGCACCCGTGAACAACACACCCTACCCTTAATATCCTTATATATATATATAAATAAGAAAATATGCATTTGATCCGTGACATAGCATTAAGCTACTGTACATTACAGAGCATCACAAATTACACCAGCTTCTTGTGCCTATAGTGTATTATATTATTTATTTATTACACAGTGATTTTCCCTCAAAATTTCCCTCAGAAATCTTGAACATCTATATATATATAGCCGCTGAGATCTGAAGGAATGATTCAGCACGCTGCTGTTGCTATGGCCTTCTTTATGTTGCTATGGCGTTCTCTATGTCGCGCTAGATGAATGATTGCTCTGATGTACACTCACTCACACTCACACACACACACACACACACACACACACACACACACACACACACACACACAGAGTCTTTGTGCACAACCCTTCTAGGGCCTACAGCAGTGCATGAAATGGCTCTGATAAAGGCTTTGATCTGTATCTTCCGTGGTAGAGCCTTTTAACCAGGCTTGTACCTCTCAGGCCTTCTGCTGTATCACTCACGTCAACATCTTTCCGACGCCTACAGTATCTACATCAGCTACATCAATTAAAGTATATCTGCACCCCAGCGCTGAGCCTGACTCCACCCACTACAACTTTGAAAAATGTGTCAAGTGAGGTGCTGAGTAATTGGAGGGGAGGGGCTGAGAGGGGTATGCTCATTAACATTAACGGTATCATTTGAATTTGATGAGGTACGAGCGTACTTTGAAAACCAGCCAGGTCCTGGGGTGATTTTTAACGGATATGACAGGAAGATCCGTTTTCAGCACATAAAATGTAGATTTGTATAAAAATTAGAATTTTGTCAAGATTAACACCAGCATTGATGTGTCTCATCACAGATCAACCCTATTACTTAATTTACAGCTAACAAAATGTATAAATACGTATATTTTGTTGATATGACTAATCTAATCTAAGACAATCTACGTGTTCGGTTTTATAAAGATATTCTGCTCTCTTCTGTTCTAACCCGATTGAAATTGAATGGTGTTTACTGAAGAACTAATGACTATCTAATATTGTTCGACTGTCCCCTGTTTAGGTATTCAAAAGTACAGCACAGTGCAGTCCATGACCCTCTACGACGCAGAGAATGGGATGCCAGAGTCTGCAATAACCCGCTATTTCGGAGCCAGTCAGCCAAACCTCTCCCCAGCCGAACTGGCCCGCATGTATCAACCTCTCTCGCTGGTGGACAAGACTGCCATCAATGCAGGGTAAAGGCCCACCTTCTGTCTTGGCCTCTGTTGGTCACATCCGTAGGTGGCATTTGGCATAAGTCTTACTGTGTATGTGTTTCTGTTTGCCTCGATACCTTGTAATAATGGCTGTCAAACGCGATATACGTTTTATTTAAATTAATTGCACGCTTTACGTGATTAATTGCGATTAATAAATCGCATAGTTGTACCTGGTCAAAATGTAACCTAAACGTTTTATTTTTAAACGTTTAAACATATATTTTTAAAACAAGATATGCCTTTTTAATTAAATACAAATGTTTGTATTTATTTTTTTAACTAAAAATATTTGCATAAAGATGGAATATCTTTTTATAAACATATAACACTTGAAAAAAAAATTTAAGTTACATTTTGAACAGTTATACATATTTATTAATCGCAATTAATTACGCAAAGTGTGTGATTTATCGTGATTGCCTTTTAATTGCGTATGACGGCCCTACTACTATATTTGCTCATTGTTGTTGACCATCTGTGTCTAAATGTGTTTTAAACTTGAATTACGATCATTGTAAACATGATGTTGGTCGATCATATTATAACTGCAGGAGGATATATTCTCTGTCATCCACAAGCTTTTTTGATTGGTTGTCTTTGGTCATGATTGACAGATGGCTGGACTCCTCTCGTTCTTTGATGGAACAGGGTATAACAGAAGAGGACAGGGTATTGTTACGCTTCAAATACCACTTCTTCTTTGACCTGGATCCTAAGGTAAGACAACCCAAAAATAACCCTGGCTGGCGTTGACCGATAGCCCATAGATAGAGCAGGGCTGTCTGAAGTCCATTGCTTTTGGTACATTGTTTTATCCAGTTTTTATTTGATTTATTCAATTTCATCGGCCAGTTCTTTTTTAAATATAATTTAGATCAGGGGTCCCCAATCCTGGTCCTGGACGGCCGCTGTCTTGCATGTTGTAGCTGTCTCCCTGCTCCAACACACCTGATTCACATGAGTGGGTCGTTACAATCCTGATAATGACCATTCATTAGAATTAGCTGTGTTGGTGCAGGGAGAACCCTAATTTAGATAATTAAAAAATGTGGTAAAACAAACAGTAAAAGGTGCTAGTTTATACTATACATAGTTTTACTTACTAAAGTGTGTGTGTATGTGTGTGTGCACGCGCGTCAGTATGATGTCACCAGGATAACGCAGCTGTACGAACAGGCTCGCTGGTCCATCCTGCTAGAGGAGATAGACTGTACAGAGGAGGAGATGCTGATGTTTGCTTCCCTGCAGGTAAGAACCTGCTCTCGCTGAGCCAGGCTTTACTTGAGTAGTCTCCCTGAGCCAGCCTGTACTTGAGTAGTCTCGCTGAGCCAGCCTTTACTTGAGTGAGGTGTGTGTGTGTGTGTGTGCGTGTGTGTGTGTGTGTGTGTGCGTGTGTGTGTGCGCGTGTGTGTGTAAATAATGCATTTATTGTACTCGGCTGAGAATCTTTAAATAATGATATTGATATTGTTGTTATAGTATCACATTTACAAACTGACAACTACAAACGAACCGCTGGACTTCTCCAACGAGCCTGAGGTAGATGAGGTCGAGGCGGCTCTATCCAACCTGGAGGTGACGCTTGAAGGGGGAAACGCAGACAGGATTCTGGTAAATGTAGTCCTTGATTTTACTGACTGACAATGTACTGTAGGGATTTCAGAGTAAAGGTACTCCTTGTTTTTGCTGACTGACTATGTAGACTTCAGATTATTTGTTACAGTACGACAGCTGTCTTAAAGCAGGGTTGGCACAGGTAGGCACCCACTGATTAGTAATATTAATAATTTGAATAATAATGGACATTATTTATATAACACTTTTCATACAAGGTTGCAGCTCAAAGTGATTTTTAGTTTAGTTTTAGTTTTAGTTTTAGTTTAAAAAAAAAGGTGAAATTGTAAAATGAAAATAAATCAATAAAGGATATTATAAACTAGTTGGTACATTATAAATGCTGTATAATTCTTCACTGGAGGCGGATTTACTTTTATCATTTTAACTAGCGTTGAACAATTACAAACGTGAGACACAAGATTATTTCTCACGGAGAACTAACACATTTGCGGCAATACGTTTATTCCTCACACATTGTTATAGACACAAACACATGAGGTACTAAAACAATTACAAACGTGATACAATAGGATTATTGCTCACGGAGATCCAACAAACGTCAGGCAAAACTTTTATTCCTTCACCAAAACACCTGTATGTTTTTCCAAACAAATGTGAGGTAAGTTACTAAATGAATTCCTCACCAAACACATAAGGGGGAAAAGGGTTGCCAGCCAGTGGGAATAGGTACCCAAAACCCTCTGGGGAATGAAACATTTATTAAAATAGAAAATATAAGATATACTGTATATATATATTTATTTCAAAATGGATTGAGCAGCAGCATGATGATGTCACAGGCTAACTGACACGTTTTTGTCCCCTTCCCCAGGAAGACATAACAGACATCCCACAGCTGGCAGATTCCCTCAGGCTCTTTAGGTAAAACCTTGCACGAGAACATACATTTGACTAACTATACAGTTAAACAGTCACAGTCAGATGTTGACTACGCGAGATGTGTCCCCTAGTATTTTAAACCAGCGCTATGCAAATATATAGTTGTTGTTTTGGTTTTCATCAGAGCCTCAGCGCTCCAGTGTGTGTGTGTTTGTAGCTCAAACGCTACACCACAACACCAAACCCCAAAACACAAACCGGCTATTCTGTATCTGCTGCTGATTCACACAAACACAACACAATTGTGAAGTGTTCCTTTACTCTAGCTGTAACTAACTTTTTGCTTGATCTAGCGAAACCTTAAAAATGATTCGTAATTATTATTTTGTAAATATCTGTCTCACACTATAGGCCCAAAAGACTGACGCTACGGGCATACAAAGAGTACTGGTTTGTTTTCAAGGACACCACCATCTCCTACTACAAGTCCAAGGAAGCCTCCAGTGGAGGACCCATAGATCAGTTTCATCTCCGAGGTCAGGCCAAAACGCTGACATGTTAGATTGCTCTGTTGAGGACAGGACTTCACATGTTTTCCACGATTGCATGAAAAGTATTACTCACATGCGGTGGCAACAGGGAAACTGTAGTAAATGTGTATTGATGTATAATGTTCAACATGCTGTAGTGTAGATTTATATAGCAAAGCATTAACAATGTTATAGGAGTCTTTTTTCATGGCCAGTACAATTAGAGTTTATGATATATACAACTTATCTTTGTGTCACTCTGAGCTGTGGTTTCTCATTTTTTATACCACTAATTAAAATGATATTTAATGTTGTGATCTTTCTTCTGTTAAAGGTGGAGTCAGTGATCATAAGCTAATACACTTTTTGTCAAATTCAGCTAATATCTCCTCACATTCCACTAGATGCCCATTATGTGTGATCTGAAAGAATATTCGGGTGTTTCTACACATCCCAGGCTCTGTAAATGGGAACACTAACAAAGTGGTGCAGACCGTACCACACACACTATCCTAGAATGCTTGTCCAATGTGGGAGGGCTTAGTTTCTGAGGGAACACCCTACATATGGCATTGAAGGGAGAGGTGTTGACTTGAGTTCAAATGTCAACAACCTTTCTCCAAAATACCTGACCTCACCTTTATCTAAGTTTTAGTCTTCTCATAGCCAGTACAGTTTATGATAGCATATACACATTACCTTATTTTTTACGACGCTCTTCACAGCGGGTTCTCGTTTTTATGCTACAAATTGACATGAGTTGTATGCCTGACGTCGTGATCTCCTGTGCACGTAACAGGCTGTGAGGTGGTCCCTGACGTGAACGTCACCGACAAGAAGTTTGGCATCAAGCTCCTGCTGCCAGTGGCGGATGGGATGAACGAGGTCTACATTCGATGTGACAATGTAAGGCCCGCACCTTTTATCAATGGCAAATGCCTACAGTAAAGACAACTCACCTGCAGCTGCCATCATTCATTACTGTTCTGTGAAGGCATTGGGAGATTACTTTGAGATTTTATTTTGTTAAAGGCTAGACTTTCTGACACTAGATGTCACACTAATGCGCCATCATCTCAGACCATAACAAATGCTTCTCACGCACACATGTGCACGCACACACACGTGTGCATGTGCACGCATGAACGCACGCACACACGGCCAGCCCAGCCATGAAAATAAAGAACAGAGGAGCTCGGATTACACACACACACGCACGCACACACACACGCACTCTGCTCAGGACACCATTACGCCACTATATCGTTACATAGAGAATAGTTGTTTGCTGCTGTGTTAACGTGTAAAATGTTGTATATAGAACCTATACATTTTTACTAATAAAGGTTTAAAGCATGTTTATGCGTTTCCTCTCTGGTTTGATAGATAGTTTTTGTTGACTGTGTTTTGTTTGCTGCTATGTTAACATGTAAAATGTCAACTACAGAACCTTTAAGATTGTGCTACTAAAAGTTGAAAGCATGTTTATGCGTTTCCTGTCTGGTTTGATAGATCGTTTTTATTGACTGTGTTTTATTGCTGTTGTCTTAAGGAGACACAGTACGCCAAGTGGAAAGCAGCCTGTACCCTGGCCTCCAAAGGCAAAACCATGGCCTACAGCTCGTACAGGTCGGAAGTAAAAAACGTCCAGTCCTTCCTGCAAATGAAGAGCCTGGCGCCCCCTCCTGGCCAGGCTGTGCCTAGCCCCGATTCCATGGAGACCAATGCCGAGTGTTTCGTCTCCCCGCGCTACGCCAGGAAGCAAAAGACCAAGCAGGTGTGGTCACTGTCATTCAGTCCGTGGACGCTATGTTAAACCTTTTCTATCGTTTGCATTCAGTGCTCATCACCACAGGCTGGTACTTGCATGAGTCTTGTGGCATCACCAGTAGAAGATAAATCATAATTGTTGTTTGTTTGTGCCCAGTTGACAACACGCATCCTGGAGGCCCACCAGAATGTAGCGCGGCTGTCGCTGATGGAGGCCAAGATACGCTTCATCCAGGCCTGGCAGTCGCTGCCAGAGTTTGGCATCAAGTACTACATTGTCAGGTGGGTAAACAGTAAGAGCATATCCTGCCCAGCGCCACATGGTAACTGGACTGCATTTATATGGCGCTTTTATCCAAAGCGCTTTACGTTATTTGCCTCACAAAAAGCAAAGGATTATCTGCAAAAGGGTATTTAATGGTCTAAAATCCAAAAGCCAGTCACTTGTAAGACTTTTAATAATAAATTATTAAATTTGATAATTTAATAAAATAAAAAATCTTTATTGTAGGAGCTAAGAACATGATAAACACCAACATCGTTTGTTGTTTTTTGATTTTTTTTATATACCACTAAACAGTAAACACACACATAATATACATCTTGGATAATCCATGACTAAAATCGTTGCATTTATTATGTTTACAAATATTTAATTTTTTATATTAAATCCTGTAAAGTGCTTTCGTTAACACCGGCTCACCACTCCGTCTCGTTGCGTCTTCCAGATTCAGGGGCTGTAAGAAAGATGAAATCCTGGGAATCTCCTACAACCGTCTGATCCGTATCGACATGTCCACTGGCCCTGTCACAACGTGGCGGTTTTCCAACATGAGGCAGTGGAACGTAAACTGGGAGATCAAACAGGTGAGCAGAGTTTAGATGTTCAAATCGCTTCCTTTCTGTTTGCTTTGAGTTTGCCGCAAACATTTGCAAACACAAGCAAATGGTTTGAGGTGGTAGTTCTCAGAGAACACACATCGACGCTAGACGAAGGGTGACAGTTTAAATCTAACTTTTAGGAAGGTTTACACAAAACGTTCAAAAGGCATGTTCAAAGCAAACATGTTTGCCACAAACGTTCACCTCAGTTTGCCAATTCTGAACGCACATCAGTGTTTCCCAACCCTGGTCCTAGAGGCCAGGGTTGGGAATGCATGTTTCATAGTGGATAAAAGTCTCTGCTAAATTACCCAATTGTACATTTCCATATTATAAGGTAAAATACTAAATCTATAAACTCAGGAAAATAGTATTTTGACAGATTGTTCCATTAATGTCATACAGTGGTTTATAGGTAATGTGTATTTTCAGGTGGCCATAGAGTTTGACCAGAATGTGAATATAGCCTTCTCCTGTGTCAGCTGTGACTGCAAGGTGGTGCACGAATACATCGGTGGCTACATCTTTCTGTCCACGCGGTCCAAGGACCAGAATGAGTCTCTGGACGATGAACTGTTTCACAAACTCACCGGGGGCCAGGAATGAGGCAGCATGCATCATGCTTACTGCATCTCACATTCACAGCCTCGTGAGCCAACATTCTGATCTTGTGAGCTCCGAATTAATTTCACCGCAAGGATCAGTCCCCTCAGTTCAAAAGTGTGTGTCATAAAGGCGGTGCTAATACATGTCAATCAAATGTCCTTACACACTATTGCACTACCTGCCTGCATCTCACCCAATCAGACTGTTTTAAATCAGCCAGACCAAGGCCTTCGACATACGGTGATGTCGTCATCCTGGAAAACATTTACAGTGGCCGCTGATTGGCTGGTTGTTTTCTGAAGGGGCCACAAAGATTTTTGAACTGAGGGGTTCCAGACTACTGACACTTATGAAGCTCATAAGATCAAGATGGTCTCACAAGTCACAGCCTCCTCTATATTCATCTGGCAGAGGTTGATGTCTACAGCAAAGGACATTCTTCCAGTTGCTTAGAATGCAGAAGACATATTTTTCTAGCACGACACAAACAAATAGAATGAGGAAAATGTTAAACGTTTTTCCTAGTAAAATGTTTTGGGAGGTTAGGGTTAATTAGAAACAAATCGAATACCCTGTTGCAGAATATACTGCAGTTTAAGACCAACAATTACATTGGACTGGAGACAATTACATTTTGTAAAACAGAAAATGTCATATCACTGTGCCTGGTTCTTAAATATAGGTAAACAGGTGATTAAAAAATCTTATTTGTTGATGTAAATAAATAAAAAGTTTTTTCTTGAATATGAATGTTTGATCCTCTGCTGTATATTGTTACTCATGTCATTAGGCTTGCTTTCATCTTTTTCACAAACGTTTTTTGTGAAAGGAAAAATAAAGTATTTTTCACAGGGTAATTTAACTTTTTTATACAGAAATGTTTATTACAATAATTCAAATTGCAACTTCTATTTGTGGTTGAGTGATGAAACTGTCATCAAACTTAAAGTAACGACAAGCCTGTGATTTGCTATATACTATACAAGTCATAATGCATAGCAATTTGGACATCTGGCTGCATTAACGGATACATCCTAGTTCAGATCAGCGAGTAAAGTCCTAAAGAAGCCAAGCATTACAGGAAATCCTTCAAAAATAATTAATGATCCTCATCGTGATCATCGGTATCAAAACATGGATGATGGATTATGTATGTGACGTGAATGTAGCCAAATGAGGCTAAATGGCAGAATATACACAGACCCAATTTTAGACAGAAATGCTGCTGCTTTTTTTGTGTTAGAAAGATAAATATGTAATTTCACAAATCGTGTAATTATATAATTAGTAGTATGAAGATTATAAAAGTCAATATTTTGACATGGAAATAGAAAATACATTAACTTGCCTCGAATTCGGGTGTGTTCAATGAACGGAACGTTTTGAACGTTCAAATAACTTCCTCGAAAACGTTCAAAACGTTCTTGAACTACTTTTCAAAGACGTTTTTTGCGTTTTCTGAGCATGGCAATTGTTGCTCAGTGACGTGCGGGAAATATGCATATTTGTAACCGGTTAGTGTTTTATATTATATAATACATTAATTATTCAAATTTTAGATTACAGAAATGTAAGATGTGGCCTGTTATTGGAGAATAGAAAGCTGGAGTTTTAATTTAATAGTTTAATTATATTGGCAAAATATTTCGCTACACAAATGTAAATGGTTAAAAGTCCTTAGTCATTAAAACTACTAAAGTCTTAGAAATCCCCATACTTATATAATTATCTCTTAAACTTGAAACTTGACTACATTATTTCAATGTTTGTGTTGTATTGTTTTATATTAATGTTTGTTATACGTTAATGTAATTTGTCTTCTTTGTACTCGCTCAGGCCTAAGTTTGTATATGTTGTGGAATTTACAAGGCCTTGAAAGAATTGTGTAATTTGCAATAAAAAATAAAAAATAAAATTAATGAAATAAAATAAACTGTTGGTGTTTTATAAATTATAAGTAGCCTTTATAGTCAACATCATTATATAGTACCAGTACCAAATGTCGCTTTTCGGTAGTACCATATTATTTAACCGTAAATGTATGCCATGAAATGAATGAAATATAAAATCGGAATATGTTCACACAACCATTGTAAACAGACATTATGACATCCTTTGGGATGGCTTTAGTGCACTATGGCTCTACTATCATGTTGAGCATATGTACAGCTGAAGCAACAACTGTGGGTAAAACCAGAGACATTATATAGAGACTTTGGTAAAACACATACAATCGCTTTGTTGTTCTTTTAACCTTTTGAAAACGTTCCACCATCCTGAACGCAGGGAAGGTACACGGCGTCACTGTGTATCTATTGGCTACGAAGTTTGACGGAACTAGACGGCTGCATTCTGCTTTCGAATAGTCGTCCCTTATAGGCTAGGGAACTGCATGCTAACACGTGTGAATTGTACTTTATGCTAAGGTTGCAGTTGTGCCTTATCAACAGTAAGATTCTTAGCGTACAGAAGGTGTCATCTGCTTATCGACTGCAGTGTGTTCATTTATCGCCGGTAGCCTACTATGGCGGATAATGCTGATGATGACTCCCAGTACAGAATCAAAGAGGGTGACTACGTTGTGTTGAAACGGGGAGATATTTTCAAATCTGTGCAGATTCAGCTAAAAAAGTAAGTTGAAAAATCCATGTAATCATTCCTTCAAATATCTTAAGGTCATATTAATGTATGATAAGTAGGCTAGCTAGCTCCTTACAGTATGTTATGCACTCACTCACTAACGGGTTCATTTTTCTTCAATGACAGCCATATGCAGTCCATGTTATTTCGAGTTTTGTCTGTACCCACTGCAGCCTAGAAGCTTGCTTAGTTGTGAAGATTTATATTATTTTAACTTTTTACTATTTGTCTGCACAGGAAGGTTGCTTTTGAGAAGCAGTGGTTCTTTTTGGATAAAGCCATTGGGGAATTGTATAGAACCACGTTTGAAATCGTCTCTGGAGGGATTCTTCAACCACAAAAGAAACAAAATAGCGCAGAGAGCACCTCAGGTATCTTACTGATAATAGTGACACGCATTTCAAAAGTCCTATTTTATTCCTGCTTTTTTTGCTACTTTTTCCAGTTAATGTTCCCAAAGTATAGTAACTTTTTTCACATACACGTTTTGCTCTCACGCTTCACCACTAACTCGAATTACTGTCTTCTCGTGAACATCAATATTTGGATGTCTGGTGGTTCCACAGATACACTGAAGGCAGGAACGGACAACAGAAACATAGTGGATGATGGGAAATCTCAGAAACTCACAAGGGATGACATTGAGACACTGAAAGAGCAAGGTCTAAAGGGACAGGTACACGAATGACCCTCAACGGCCTGCGACTGTCCTGTAAAACCTCATCTTCTGATCTCTATCGCTGTAGAAATGAATAGATGCCTGCTGAAACAGCACTGATATAAGCAGAGAGCTGGTGGTAAAATATTCACATAAGTCTAAGTTGTGTCGTTACTAAAAAAAAATTAATGGTTTCTTAATGGGAGCGCAGAATGGTATCTTTATTTTTTTTGGTTTGTCTTTTAACATTAGTGCTCACATTAAAATATGAGAATAAATGTAACTTGACATTGCATTTTATTAAAATTAATGTGTATTTGATGGTAAACTGTAAAACATGCAATACGGCTTCTTAGGCTTCTTTTAGAGACCAACATGAATTTTGTATACAGATAAAATGTACAAAATGTTGGTTTGTGTTGCTGTTCATACACTGTGATTATGTCGCCCACAGGAGATCGTTCAGCACCTTGTAGACAACAGCACGACGTTCCGAGACAAGACTGAGTACGCACAGGCCAAATACATTAAGAAGAAGAAGAAGAAGTGAGTAGGTCCTGTTGATTTAATAAAATGGGCTAGGCTATTTGCTACACAATATACACTAGGACGGCGTTAGTTACAAAATATACACCACTAGGGCTGGGCTAGGCTATTTACTACACAATATACACTAGGACTAGGCTGCAGTTAGTTACAAAATATACACCACTAGGGCTGGGCTAGGCTATTTGCTACACAATATACAC
>JAODUE010001732.1:0-12248 GCA_027564755.1 Amblyopsis hoosieri
GACTACCTCAGTGACCTCCCCCAGGGAAATTGATGATGATCCCCCATCAGCCTCCAGCTCTGTCTCTACCATAGAGAACGTGTCAGTCGGATTCAGGAGTTCCTCAAAGTGTTTCTTCCACCGCCCACTTACCTCCTCAGTTGAGGTCAACAGCGTCCCATCCTTGCTGTACACAGCTTGGATGGTTCCCCGTTAATGTGGCGGACGATCTTCCGGAAACACTTTGGTGCCGACTGAAAGTCTTTCTCCATGGGTTCTCCGAAGCTCTCCCACACCCGCTGCTTTGCTTCTGCTACAGCGGATGCTGCAGCCCTTCGGGCCCGTCGGTACCTTGCAACCGCCTCCAGAGTCTTCCGGGACAACATATCTCGAAAGGCCTCCTTCTTCAGTCGGATGTCTTATGTTGCTTTCTTTAATTACGGCCATGCCAGCACCACAGACTGGTTTACTGCTAATACAAGTAAACAGATTCTTTCAGAAACTCAGATGCTTTTTGTTTGGCCATTTCTTTCAGGAGGCTTGTTTAAATGTATTTTAAACATAACATCATAACTGATGGACATATGATAGGGATATTATATTTTCTTGTGGCCCGCAGGTTTTTAGTTTGACATGCCTGTACTACGCTAAGTAAATGTTTTACCCTCTCACAATATATTACCATTGTTATAGCCTCTCTTGTTTTTGAGAGAGTGTGGCCCCCTGCTGTCCAAACACTGTTCAACACACATTAAAAAATACTTGATCTTTTGTAATTGTAACCCAAGTACATGCATCCTCGCTACAGTACGATAGCAAAATTATTCTTTTGTAAACACTATGTAGGGTTTGTGTGTGTGTGTGTGTGTGATTCTCAAACCGTGTCAACCTTTTGGTAGCCTTATCTGCAGTTATAACGCAACATCGATTGTGGCGTCTGACGTTCCCACCTATATATGTTTGTGCATGTAGAATCCTTTATGCCTGTATCCAGCCTTGATCTGTGTTGGTGGCTGTATGTCATATCTGATGGTGTCAGACGAGTCACATTCTAGTCATTAGTCCGCATACTGTGTCATACAAAGCTGTACCATCTGTGTGTGTGTGTGTCATGTTTGTGCTTGTGCATGTGTGTGCATGTATGCTAGACTCTTCTGAGGCCACCTGGAGTCCTGGCCACTCTGACCCCCGACCCCCCCCAGTGGGACTCTAGTAGTATCCCTGCCCCTGGTCTTCAACAACCCCTGACATTTCCCTCTCTTGCATGTCCATCAACAATATATAACTACACTACCCACAATGCCCGGCGGTCCCCTTGTAATTTGAACTGTGACCTTTGCCTCATCCTTGCAGAGCTGAGCGACGTGTGGTCCATCTCTAGCGTCAAGGCTCGCCCAGACCTCCACAGCTCGCCCACGTCACCTTCAAGCCCCCACCTACCCACTATCACAGAGGAGTAAGGGGGGGAGAGAGAGAGAGAGAGGGGGAGAGAGAGAGAGAGAGGAGGGGAGAGAGTGAGAGAGAGAGGTAAATAAACAGTGCAGTGTTAAAAATGAGATCTACATTTTAATGCATGTTAGGAGAGGAATACATGGTGCTGTGTGTGTGCGTGTGCACATAACTGGACTCTAAACTCTGAAACTAAACAGTCAATGCAACCAAAAGGTTTGCCGCCAAACCAAATGTCTCCTGTCATGGAGTGATGACTTCAGGCTGTGTTGTTGTAATTCAACTCTACGTTTTCTGTGTGCTGGTTGTTGCTAGTGCCAATATGTAGAACACGTCACCGTGGCCAGTAGTAGGGGAGGCCGGGGACGGTTGTCACACTTGCCCGTATTTCTCAGCACTACTAAATTACAAAATAAGAATTTCAGTATTCGTCCAAAGCTTAAGGTCTTGGGTATAAATTCATATTGATTATATCAGTGTAATATGTTTTAACGTGAGGTAATAAGCCATACAATACACTCTGAGAAAGTGGGGTTGGTTGTCACTGTGTCCATTGAGATGTGCAACGATAAATTTAGATAAATATTTCCAATGTTCTCAACATAATTTGTAATGTATTAATCTATAAACTGCCTGCACTATGTTTTTATACCCCATTGTGTTTAATCTGATGTTTATTTATAGTTAATCCACAGAGAGGCAGGCATATAAATATTAAGGCTTTTAATAAAGCCATCAGTCAAGAAAACCTTACGAAACATGAACTATAAAATGTAACAAAACGTTTGTAACGTATTTGATTGCTTAGGTTTGTGAATATTGTATTTGTTTGTGAATAATTAGTAGGGTAATCGTGTATAATCTTGACATACCCTAAAACCTGACTGAATGTCCTCTGAAGATTTCTGTTTACCTTTATTTGATCAGAAATGTGGCCAGGACACCACCTTTTTATTATACCCCTAGGATACATGCCATGGGATCTTTAGTGACCACCAAAGATACCCATTTAACATCCCAGCAAAATACAATCTTTAGACCAGAGGGAAGAGTGTTCTCTAGTAGGGCATCTTGCTCAAGCATGCTTACAGGTAGGTCAACGCCAGGGCTCAAATCAACAACCTTTTAGCTGGGTGTGCAACACTCAGACCACTAGACTATCCTGCCTGTACATTGCCACCTGTCTCACTGCCTTCAGCATTACATAATCTTGTATCTCCCTTCTTCGTCATTCTTAAAAGTTGCTCACCATTTTTCTACCAACAAAAATTAAGCAAAGGGTTACTATACTTTAAAAAGATTCCATTGATATACCAAGGGGTTGGTTGTCAGTGTTTCGCTAACAACCACATGATCTGACCTAGCATTTGATAAATATACTGAAACTATAGTTATTCCCTTCCATTCTTAAACAAACGTTACTAAATAGAGATACACAAAATGTACAAAAGTAAATATTTACTCTTACCCATCAAAATGTGACTTGAATCCCTTATGCCAAGATAGTTAGCTCTCTATACATACTGACAATATAAATTAAAGAGGTCACACATTTGATAAGAAACATGTTACACTGCGCCCCCTAGTTTGGCTGTAATAAGCTCTGTGACAACCAACCCATGTGACAACCAACCCGGTCTCCCCTACATGACATGTTGGCTGCGAGCTAGAGAAACGTCCACCGCCCAGAACATTGTAAAAGACAGAAACAAAGAATGGAAGGAAAACCTGAATGCAAAAAGGAGAAAGAGAGAATTGTATCTGAGCAAGAGGTGAATCTCAGAGATTTAAAAATGCCCGTCGGGGAACCTCTGCCTAACAAATGGCAAATTGCTCATTTGCGCCTTAAGTTAAAGAAAAGTATTCTTAACTTCAGTATCAGATCAGTAGTACAAAGAGAAAAAAAATACATCTCATGTATGATAGATATTTTTGACATATGCTGCATTAGAGAAAAACATATATTTTTGTGCATGCTTTTAGAAACGGCAATAAGACATGCTAATATGACACGCTATGGCTGGGTGAATGTAAAGCTAAGGCTTGACATTTTAATTTGTATTTCAGATCATTTCTTTTTACGCAGGGCAAGGTTTCTCTAACCTGACATGCCAGAGGAATTGTTGTCCATCTGGCCGTACATTGAAACTGTTTGTGAATGGCTGTACTTTCAAAGAAATACTTGGATGAACCATCTGGTCGTTTTCACTGTCGGCCGTACAGCTATAAACACGCCGCTGATTGGAAAGTTCAGTTGCTACTCGGAAACATTCAAAATTATTCCTCGGCTTTACAGACTTATTCTTACAGCGAAATTAAACCGAAGCTCAGATCAGGATGGTCTCGCGAGGCTAAGGTTTCTCAATACTGTTTCAGGGTATTACCAACATAGAACCTACAGCAAACAATATGCTTACATGGACCATGAGGTACATTGTCGGTTGTTTTACACTAAATGTTTTTGAGAGGCTGCCTTGCATGCTAGCGTCTTTGGGGTCGTACTCATACGCAGGGATAGTATCCAGTCCGATCCAGTCCTGTCTGCAGCCTGGAACACTCATAACATTGTAACCTGCTGGATTAACTTCTGAAATGGGGCAATGTTCATGTTCATGTCTGAGATATTTTTCTATGATGTTATTAAGTGCCATTAAGAAACATGCTGGCTTTATTTTTTTCACTGATCCGGGGCAGAATGTCTTTGGTATTTACCGGTAGTTTGTGTACAGACATGTTATGTTGGTATTGGTGACCATCACTACTCCATATATTAGTCTGTGAAGCTAAATCCAGTTACAAAAACCCTTCTCTGATAGAGACTAGATTTCGTGAATGGGAACCGTATTGAGACATGTTCAAATCCTTTCCCAGACATATAGCCTCAGAGAACATACAACACACAACAAGACCTCTAAATATGAATGGTATACTTTTTTTTAATGTTTCAGTCAAATATTGTTCCTGTATGATTATCTGTACTGTACCATTGTTTACGAGAGCCAATAATTTAAAAAAAGTTTGGCTGTGGTGTAAGAGCAGGCAGCCATGTTATTTGTTCAGTCCTGTGGTGGTTGTTGCTAGTGATGTGTCCACCAGATTAATATGTCTGTCATCGTACTATGGCAATATACAGTAAATCAAATGGTATTGGTATATATTACAAGTGAACATTCTGAGGAATATGCTTTTAAATGTAGCCTAGAGATAGCAAGTGGTAGTTCTTATCGGTGGTTCTGGCTTTAAGTGGCTTGTAGACCAAAAAACAAATTGTCTGAGGGTCAGCATCCGTATCCATAGCAACCACTGTACTGAACCTGTAACAAGTACTTTATAACCTTAGTTGTGATCCCATTAAGGCTAAACTAGTTGATCTGATCAGCATGCTAAAGAATAATCAATAGGTTGCACAAGAAACATGTAATGTAATCACACACAGAAATGATACTTAGACAATCTGTGGAATTCAGCCAAATTATTTTGCATTTCTAGGAGAAATAGAAAGTTAGTTTATGTTGTAATGTTGGCCCTGTCTCAGGTAAAGGATTGCCTGCATGTATAAATATGTTTTACTTGTTTAAGAATAAATGGCAAGGCCTTGCGTGGTTATGTCAATATATTATTGGGATGCATCTTTCTCAGTGCAATATGGCCCTTCCTGGCAGACGGATCAGTCCAAATGTGGCAGATCAACAATAACACTGGCCTGGACTGACCTGAAGTGATTATTGTGGTTGCATGCTATTATTCTTTGGACTCCTGTAACGGAAATGTATTTCAACAATAGCTTGTTATTCTGGGAAGCATGAACACCTGTATCAATGCGATTTAACTCATTCTGTGGCTAATGTTTTCAAGCATAACAAAATATAATGCTTAAATTTTCCATCCTTGTATAAAGGTCAAACAAAATGTCTAGAGAGGATTTACACTGCAATACATTTTTTAAAACAAAAGTGTAAGAGTTAAGTCTTAAGGCATAACAATAACATAATCACAGCTAGAGATGGGCAATAAAACAGCAATGTCCTAATTTTTTCAGTCTCTACTAGTATACAAAAAAGTGCAGCTATGGATATCTGCTTATCTACGGTACCACGTGAATGTGAAACAAAATGCACACTGGGGCTTATTCATAGCGCTGCCGCTGTGTAAACACATTTCCACTGGTTACTGTAAACCAAGAATAAGAACATATAGGCTATAATATTGTCAACATACCAGGCTTGCTTATCAACAAAGCTGTGCAGCATTTTACATCATGTGCTCTTTAAATTACCCTCTTTATTTTTTTATTGTAACATTTATCTGATTGTAAATGTGATTATCCAATAATAAAATGTTAGTAAAAAAATTTTAAAAAAATGTGTGTAAATGAAAATACATCAAAACAAGCTTAACATAAAAATACTTATAGCATATAGCATTTATCATATTCTGTAAAAATGTTGAAAAATGCTCAGTTTTTCATTTTGCACAAAGATATATATTTTTTTATTTCTGTGAGTTTTCTTACAGCATGTCATACTGTAAAGTGCATGCATTCATTTTGTGTTTTGTAACTTGGTGTCATGAAGTAATTTGCTAGTTATTTCCTTGCGTAAGTTTTTGATAGGGCCGATACTTGAACCTTATAAAATAAAACTACAGTGGTCAGTTTCAGTTATGCAAAGTGTTTCCCACAATCATGCATAAGAAACATTTATTTATCCGTTCAGCCACTGAACACGTCAACATAATCCAGAAAAACATCAACAGATACATTGAGCCACTTCAGTATAAGATTAGAACTAAAATAACTAAAAAAAAAACCTCACATTTATACTCATGCAATGGGTTTCAGGGCAAATGTGTTTTAAAAACGGTTTAAAACAGCACTTAACACAAAAGCAAACATATTTAATCTACATTAGTAAACATAAACGTGTAAACATGTATAAATCATCAAATTTGTAAAACCTTGAAAAACGTCAATAAAAGCAATATATTAAAGTTTTTATACAGCGTTTACCATTTTCTAAAAACACTTCCACCCAACAATAGCCACATTTGTTTCTACAGAGGGTCCATGTGAAATTTGTGTATTTTTTTTTATGTCCCAGGAAGTGCTAAAGTAGTCTCTATCGACAATGTAACCACACTGAAACTGTCAGGTTGTGAAGTTTTAAATGAATACTAACAGCTATTTAAACATTTGTGTCAAACTCTAATTAAATGCTGCGTTAAAGGGATAGTGTGTATTTATTGGCGACTAGGCAGAGTGGAGAATGATACCCGCCCATAGCACATACACGTGTCTGTGTGTTTGCCTTCTGCTGAGAGCGTTTCCCCCTGAATAAGATAAGATGTTCCTTTACTAACCCCCCGTGGGTTGAATGAGGGATTCCATGGTGAAGGGAGGCAAAACACATTACATACTATGCCCTGTCCAAATCCCCATTTAATGCTGTTGAGTTACCTTTACACGCGTCGGGACGGGACGGGAACTGAACCCATTTCACCACGGTGCGTTCTCCATTAGAGCGATGTGACCACACCTAAAATTAGTCTTAACGTTAAATGATCGCCATGACGGCAGACGTGGACCAGGAATCCGGAGGGGTGTTCAGAGGTAGTCGTCCTCGCTGGACGGCTCGTCGTCGTTGACGTCGTAGCGATAGTTGCTAGGGCCTTCGCCAGGGTCATCGCTACTGGCAACCGAACTCTCCATGGTTACCTTCGATCCCTCGGAGCTAGCAGAAGGACTACGGCTCATCCGCCACAGCTGGTGGGCAAAGCTCCTCCCCCAACTGCAGGGCTGGCCAATAGGACGCAGGAGCCGGATTAGCTCAGCGGCCTCCAGCCAATAGGAAGTTCACTTACTCTGGCCCCGCCCAGACCGTTGCTTGCTCAAGGTGGTCAACATCTGGCTGATGTACGAGGTCAGGAGGTCATCCATCTTGTAGCCCTGCACACGCACGTTATTTCTTTGTCATGTAAATCCATGAATTGTAGAGGTTTTGCTGCGTGTGTGTGTGTGTGTGTGTTCATGCTCACCAGTGACGTCTCACACAACAGCTTGCTGCCCCGCACCAGGTTGCCAATGGTAACATGGAAATATGTGTTTCCACTGCTCCAGTTAGAGATCTTAGTGAACGGATGTGTGGTCAGGATGTCCTGCACGCACGCACACATACACACAGATGTATGTGCTGGGAAAGCGAGGGGTGCGCTAACAAGCTGGTGTAACATGCTCTAGACCAGGGGTGGGCAACCCTGGTCCTGGAGGGCCGCTGCCCTGCATGTTTAAGATGTCTCCCTGCTCCAACACACCTGATTCACATGAATGGGTCTTTATCAATCTCTGCAGAAGCCTGATAACGACCAAGATTGGCCCTCCAGGCAGCGGCCCTCAAGGACCAAGATTGCCCACCCCTGCTCTAGATAATAACTAGTGTGTTTCTAAATAAATAGATTTCCAGCCTAGAGGCAGACATGATACTTGCACCCCACACTGGGAACCTGTGGTTGACCTGACCTAACAAACACTGGCTCAGGAAGGATGTTAGACCTACCTTGGTCTTGGGGTCGATGAGACTGACTCCATGTTTGTTTATGGCTATTAACAGGATCTCTGGATAGTTAGGCTCTGTGGTTTGCTAAAGACAAAACAGAACATCACATGACATTGTACAATTTAATAATAAATGTTACAGAACATATTCAACTCCCAAACGCTTGCTAACTGTGTCTGATTTGATAATCTAGTGCAGTGTTTCCCAACCCTGGTCCTCGTTATCAGGATTCTAACGAGACATTCATTTGAATCAGCTGTGTTGGAGCAAGGCAACATCTAAACCATGCAGGGCAGTGTTCCCCGAGGACCAGGGTTGGGAGTGTACAGTATAGGTGTGATACTGATGTTTTATGAGATAGGGGTGCATAAAATATATAAATAAGAAGTTGGAACATTTGTATTTTTTTTCATTTTTATTAGAAACAATTGTGTATATCTTGTACTACCTATGTACTAAATATATGTTCACACAACTACTGGAAGATTGCCACAGGAAGTTAGGAGGATGTGACCTTACTTTGACCTCAAAGAAGGCGGAGCCAAAGGTGGGCCATTTGTAAATTATTTTGAGGAACACGAGTTTGGCTTCTTCCCTCGATTTTCCAGCCTGCTTGTTGAAATATGCAACTATAGACTAGCATCACACAAACACACACACACACACAGTTAGATTTAAAAAAAATCTAAATAATATTTACATTACTCGTGCATATATACATGTGTACCATACAGAAGGTGCACTATATCTGCATAGTATTGGAGTTTTACCCTCTTCCAGTCATCAGGTGACATCTGACGAACAAGATCCTGTGGAATCAGCTCCCGAAGCATTTTGGGAATTGTAGGAAAGTGTGATTTGTCGTCCTCAAACTTCACCCGATAGATGAGCGCCCCCAGCTGAAAGACCTCCTCGCGGGAACACTTATGGTAGCCCCGCAGGTACTTAGGAAGCTCCTGGGACGAGAAGAATGGTTTGTTAAAGAAGAACTTGTATTCATCATTATCATTTATGCTTGTCTGCCTGCAAGATCATCTGACCTGGTAATAGTGGAAGATGGAGTCAGCGAAGGAGTCCTTCCCGGGAATAGTGTTGGTCCACAACTTCTTCATGAAGAACACCTGGTACGTGAGAGACGGAATGATCCCTGTAGAGAGGACAGGTCAGGAGGAAAAGCAGAGGATGATGATGAAAGGAGGAGGAAGGATGGAGGAAGGATGGTGATGAAAGGAGGAGGAAGGATGGAGGAAGGATGGTGATGAAAGGATGGAGGAAGGATGGAGGAAGGATGGAGATGAAAGGATGGAGGAGGAAGTCCAAAGGATTAGATTTTTTTTTTTTATTATTCAGCAAAACTTTACAATAAGGAGTAGTTTAATTAATTAAAACTTTGATATATATACAGTATATATATGTTTCTTTGATGGAATCATGTGTAAGGAGCCTCACTCTCATACATACATTAATGAAACCAAAAGGGTTCCGACATAAACGCTCACTCACAGTTCCTTTAGTTTCGTGAAGACAGACATCTGCAAAGACATGGCTGTATACTTCCTTAACTCTGATGCTAGTTTCTTAACTCTGATGCTAGTTTACTTCCATGTTCGTCATTGAACAAGAGTCACAGAGGTCACCGTTTGTTGTCCTACCATCTTTAACGGGTCGGGCTTTCCTGATCCAGTCTGTTAGGTGTCTGACAAAGTCAAAGAAGAAATCTCCTTCAGGTACGCTGATCACCTGCAACGCACACACACACACACACACACACACACACACACACACGCAATGAGTTTGGTGGCCGTGGAAACTAGCAAAGAAAGTAAACAAAAATAATCTTAACAATATCTTAACAATAATTCACTTCACAATAATTCACTTCACTATGTATGATTACTGTAACAATGCAGACATGGATTACAGCTCCCACAATGCAACACACCTAATGATCAATAATATAATATATATAATATATTATAATAAATACATTATTTCATTAATAGCTAGACAATTAGACTTATCAGGTGTGTGTGTGTGTGTGTGTGTGTGTGTGTGTGTGTGTGCACATGCGTGCGTGAGAGTGACGTAGGACCTTGTCAGAGATCTTGACAAACAGGCTGAAGC
Organism: Amblyopsis hoosieri; assembly: GCA_027564755.1. NCBI lineage: Eukaryota > Metazoa > Chordata > Actinopteri > Percopsiformes > Amblyopsidae > Amblyopsis > Amblyopsis hoosieri. The sequence goes on from JAODUE010001732.1 coordinate 10,104, forward strand.
CCTCGGGGGACTTGAGCAGCAACCTGGTGGAGATGTTCTGACAGAACTCCTTTGCCTTGGTGCTGGACTCCACCTCGAATGCCTGATCCACACACACACACACACACACAGCAGAACGCTTGAGCCACACACACGACAGACAGATAGACAGAGAGAGAGAGACACAGACAGACAGACAGGGAGAGAGAGACAGGGAGACAGACAGACAGACAGACAGACAGGGAGACAGGGAGAGAGACAGGGAGAGAGACAGACAGGGAGACAGACAGGGAGACAGACAGGCAGACAGGGAGACAGACAGACAGTGGGAGTCGTACCTCGTCCGTGTCGTCAGGGAAGTAGACCTTGTGGAAGATCTGGGTGGTCTTGTGTTGGATCGCCTCCACCTCCACCAGGTGAGGTGGGTACTTCCTGGAGCCGTTACTGTTACCACGGCAACAAATGCATCCACAGTCACAACATGAACAAACAAACATGACCAGCAATAATCAACAAATAAACCTAGAAACCACCTAGTGTGCGTGTGTGTGTGTGTGTGTGTGTGTGTGCTGACCGCAGGGCCTTGTGCACGCGGTGCAGACAGTCCACAGACAGGGGGTGGTGCTTCTTGGCCTGGAGGAACCTCTGGACATGAGGCAGCAGGACGTTACTGGGAGGAAACAGGCCGGTACACAGCCAGAGGAGCTCCCAGCCCTTCTCCTCGCTGTACCTACACACACACACACACACACACACACACGCACACACACACACACACACACACACACACACACAATAATACAAAATAAAACACTGTTGCACAATTACAGCTCCATGTGAACAATAGCATGTTTACATGTATACTTCTGTAGCTGGTATATTAAAGGTATGGTCAGTCATTCTCGCTAACTTCCAGTTCAAAGGAAAACAGCATCGCTCCGCTGCGGGCGCCGCATCACACGTCGAAATGCATTGCAAAGCAAAGTGTAGTGCTACGGCTGTGTTCACACAAGCAGCGTTTGTTTATGTTCTTATTTACGGAGCCAGGTCCGTGTAGAAGTACCGGATTATTCTTTCAACACGCACAGAGAACGGTAAACTAGCGAAATGCGAGGAGATATTTGTTGAATTTGACAAAAAGTGTATTAGCTTACATTTAGCTTGCAATAGCTGACTTTACCTTTAAATGGCAAGTTTCTTACAGTATGTTGCTCCTTCACTCAAGTAGCAACATAATTACACCACAAATAGTAATCCGGTGTGGAGGTATAAAAGACAGTGTTGGGTGTGGTGATGTGGCTGTAACACATGTAACATGGTGTTACACACACAGAAACGACATGTAACATGTGTTACAGGCAGCGTTAGTGCTTACTTTACATGATTGTCAGTTAGCTGTTTGAGGATTTGGCAGTAGATCTCGTCTTTCAGAGGCTCGGCCTTGAGCGCTCCCTCGAAGATCTGGTCCGTTAGCTCATTAACGGCGCGCGTCCGTTTGGACGGGTAGTCGCCCATGTACTTCATCATTGGTGGGTACCCGTCAAGGAATAGTCATGCTTAGTCTCCAGAATTAAACTTGTTCATAAATGGATATTACACGATGTATAACATACATCAATACACAGTTGTTTACTATTCTAACAACTACTATTTAATGATTACTATCTATTGGTAGGTATTTTATTTTTATTTATTTTATATACCAATTGTAGCCACAGACTACTGAAAGCAATTTGAACACAAAATAACATTTAATAATAAAGTGTAACTGCACCCCAGCTCTGAATTTGATGACGTATGAGCTTACTAAGTGTACCGCTGAAATCCAGCCAGGTCCTGGGGTGATTTTTAACGGATGTAACGTGTAGTTTTGTTTTCAGAACTACACGTATAAAGGACATTATGCAGTATAAAGGTGTTGTTATTATTATTATTATAAGGATATCTATAAAGGACATGTTACATTATGCAGTATAAAGGTGTTGTTATTATTATTATTATAATGATATCTATAAAGGACATGTTACATTATGCAGTATAAAGGTGTTGTTATTATTATTATTATAATGATATCTATAAAGGACATGTTACATTATGCAGTATAAAGGTGTTGTTATTATTATTATTATAAGGATATCTATAAAGGACATGTTACATTATGCAGTA
>JAODUE010001733.1:0-12245 GCA_027564755.1 Amblyopsis hoosieri
GCCTCGAGTCGAGATCAAAAGCTACTTTCTGTTTGGGGTCCTGTGTGGAATGGCTGTCTACAACCACAACATTGTCCACCTACCTTTCCCACTGGCCTTCTTCAAGAAGCTGGTCAACATCAAACCCTCCCTGGAAGACATGAAGGAATTTGAACCTGTAACAGCAGAGTAAGGATGAAGTTACATGACTTGACACATTATGTCCAGAGCATTAATTACAATTATAGTTTATCATGGCATCTTGATGTGTTGCATCAATTAAAATAATAAGCGTGTTCAATCCTTTCAGGAGTCTACGCCACATCTTGGATGAATACACATCTGATGTTGTTGAAATCTTGGACCTAGACTTCATGGTAGATTATTAATCATCACAGTTGATGTACCAGAGGAGTGCAAACAATGCCTTGGGAGCTGCTGTTTATACTTGCAGATATTGTCTGTTGCAGATTCACTGGGATGGCAGAAAAGTCGATCTGGGGAATGGAGAAAACCCAAAGATGGTCACAAGTTACAATAAGTATGTCTGCTCATAAGCGCATAGTTAGTTTGTAGCTTAACTCTAGAGGAGACCTAGAAAGTTTTTAGACAATACCAACGAAGTAGAAATGTCTGGTTGAGCCTTGATTCTAATTTAAATTGACCAGTGTATGACTTACTCACTTTCATATTCACTGATGTTCTGTATGACATCTTTGATCAAAACATCTACTAAATGTTGTAAATGTATGTCTTTTGGTTTGGTAACATTTCAGAGAATATTTTATCATAGATTCATAGATAGTGGGAGGAACCATAGAAGGAACCGTGGGGGTCATATGGGTGGCAGTGACGGTCAATGGACCAGACCTGGGCGGCAGAGGCTAGCTCTGGGGACGTGGAATGTCACCTCACTGTGGGGGAAGGCGCCTGAACTTGTGCGGGAGGTGGAACGCTACCATTTAGATCTGGTGGGGGATGGACTTTACTTTACTCTGGAGTTGCCCAGGATGTGAGGCACCGGGCGGGTGTGGGGATACTAACAAGCCGTCGTTTGAGCACTGCTAGGTTGGAGTTTACCCTGGTGGACGAGAGGGTCGCCTTGGGGGGAAACTCTGACTGTTGTCTGTGCATATGCACCAAACAGCAGTTCGGAGTATTCGGCCCTTTATATTGAAGGGTCCAGTTAATCAGTAGGGAGGGGTTCACGGGCCCTAGTTAGGCCTTAGTTACGTACCTTAGTTACGACCCTGCGTAGTCTAATCAATTACTGACGCAACCTCATATTACAATATACACAATGAATGTAATATCACAAATTCTGGCTCGTCATCTATTCTAGGATCATATCATATTATATTAGTTTATTTATATATTGCATCAGACATAGGAATGCACCTTTGGGTTTTAACATTTAAACTCCTTTGTTAACAGAAAGGAGTTTGTTGATGCCTTCATCAAGTACTGCTTCACCACATCAGTGGAGGGTGTGTTTGAGGAGTTCAAGAGAGGCTTCTACAAGGTGTGCGACAGAGATGTGGTGGACTTCTTCCAGCCAGAGGAGTTAAGAGGAGTGATGGGAGGCCTAGAGAACTACAACTGGGAAGTGTTTAAGAAGGTTTGGAATTTGTTTTGTATGGAAAGGGCTCAATGTGAATATATTTAATGTCATTGTCTGCAATGAAAATTTTATATTTTCATATGGAAAGTAGCCGTAAGACTTTATTAATCCAGATGCAGCATTTAAAATTAATACATAATATAAAGATTGAGAAATAATTCATTATTATTTGTTATTTGACGATTAGGACATTTTTTAAATTTGTTTTCACAGAAATCCCACGTTGAGATTCATAAGCAGCCTATAATGTTGTTCGTAATATTTTCTCCAATGTTACACTTGAATCACACACCATGCATTATCTGTATCGGCCCAGAACACCGTGTATGATGGAGGGTACGATGCCATGCATCCCAGCATTGTGACATTCTGGGAGGTGTTCCATGAGATGACAGCAGACCAGAAGAAAAAGTTTCTCTGTGAGTCTCAAACTCCATAATGGTTATCATCCATAATAAATGTATTGATAAGAGGGAACACAATGCCTCTCGGGGCTCCAGGATCATCAGAGTACCTGAATAACAAAAAGCAGGACATGATCACGGTTCCCTAATCCTGGTCCTAGAGGGCCACTGCTCTGCCTGTATTAGATCAGAACATTAGATGTAGGTAGATAACCTAGATAACGGTACGCTGACTGGCATGTCCCAAATGAGTAGGCTAGGCTAATAGCTCTGTGTTTAAATATTTTGTAGGCTATGTTCTGGACGGTGTGTTGCCAATGTTACGTGTACAGTATCATGCCTATATGTTATTTTTGCAGTAGCCTGCTGTATGTTGTTGATGCTAATTCGTCAAGAGAGCGGCTATAATGCGCTAGGCTAATTTCTTTCTTATATTTTTTCTATTTCTCGCGGAGGATACCTCCGGACCATCATAATTTACATTATAAAAAAAGATATATTCACTGTCTAGAATATTCAGCACTCCTGAGTGAAATTGTCTTCCCGCGCTGCTTTTTCTCTTGACTGCTGCATGCGGCCGCATACGCTCTATCCTCATTGGGACCAATTGAAAAAAGACGCTAGCGCTCAGAAATTAGCCCTATCTGGACACGGGGCCTATACGACTTTGCCCTACAGCTTCAGCCAGCCAAAAGTTGGGGGTGCTGCGGCGCCCCCAGCACCCACCTTCCCGCGCCTATGAGTGCATGCGCGTGCGCGTGCGTGTGCGTGTGCGTGTGTGGCCCATAAAGTATTAGTTTTGGTCTGACATGCTAGTCCACATAGTCCGACACCTAGTGGCAGAAAAGACACATCACATATAAATGTTTAATAAAGGCAACAATAAGTATTTCTTAAAATGATATACAAATATTTTGAAATCATAGAATGAAGAAGCAGGTAAAAAAGTGTGATATTTTGTTATATTATATATAATATATATAAGATTATTAATTCACTTACTAAAGTTCAGTTTTTTCCCATAGTGTTTCTAACAGGCTGTGACCGTGTTCCCATCCTTGGTATGCAAACCATCACCATGACAATCAGTCCCCTACCAGACTCGACAGAACTCCATTACCCAGAATCCCTCACTTGCCACTCCCTGTTGCTCTTGCCCAAGTATGAGAGATACCCAGCCAAGAAGACTCTCCACAGCAGGCTAATAACTGCCATTAACCACAGGAGAGGCTTTTGGGAAGAAGGAGAGGTATAGTCAGCAATTGATTCAACAACTGGTACACGGCTGGTACACAAGTTCGTCCAATCACCTGCCACGTGCCTCTTGAAAGCGCCAGTCCTTTTCAAAGCAGTTTCACTGGATGGCTCCTTACGATGGGGGTCTGTAACAGATTATCTGGTGTTTCAGGTTAGCAAATTGTTGCTCTGAGGCATCAAACCAATGTTTTGATGGATATATATTATCAGGGACCCCCAATTTCCCAAGAAATGTGGTGAAATACCCCCCCCCCCCAAATAATGAAGTCATGCCATAGAGGGCTTTATTGATTTAGTTAGACACTCTGCTTGTACACCCCTCCTGAGAGCAGAGAGGATCTCATTCCTCTCTTCTATCCGATAGGGTCCAACAGGGAAGTGAAGGTTTGATTGGTCAGGACAAACCGTGTCAGAGCTGCATTGAGATGATTATTATTATGCATTTACATTTACAGCATTTAACAGACGCTTCTATCCAAAGCAACTTAACAAACAATTGTCAACAGTACTAAGAGATCGTACACCAGTTGTCGTACGCAGCCGACAATCTGTTAGCCATAAAAATATGCTGCTGTCGTTATTCTATGTATTACATTTGCAGCATTATGTAATATACCAGCGTATTTACAACATGTATCAAATTTACCAGGAAATACTTCAAAGAAGTCTAAGAACCAATAAAGCGCTAATATTCTAAAGAAAGATAAAGAGAAAATATATTAATTTTATTTATTGTATGAGAAAGATAGAAGTTATAGCTCTAGTGTGTTATTGGAGTGCTAAGATGTAGGGAGATCAGTGGTGGGGGTCCCAGGGTGTACTCTGAAGAGGTGGTGGGTTTTCAATTGTTTTCGGAAGATTGGTAGTGAGTCCGCTGTCCTGACTGCTGCAGGAAGTTCGTTCCACCATTGTGGCGCTAAGAAAGAGAATAGTTATAAATCACAGACTGCTAATATTACCTTGACATGTATCTTATGAAGCCCAAGTGACCGAGTCCGTCCGATGTGAATGCATCTCCCATGGATTAGAGAGAAGACGCTTTAGCAAGACACGCTAAAGCCCATGGGCTCTAGCGTGCGTCACCGGAGTGTCCATGAGGTGTCGGAGAGTGAGATTTAACTTGATGAGCATACCACATGGCCACCATTATAGCCAGACCACATGGCCAAAAAAAAAATCTCAACATTAACACAGTGGAATTGGAAGGGTTTGTATAGTGAAAGTTTCACAGGATAATATCAAATAGCCTATGTTTCTTTATTATTTTGTCTATATCCTAATAAGCATGACACATTAACGAGTAGGAGTTAGATGGTTAAAGTGTACATTATGTCTACATTTGGTGTACATTCCATAGCCATAAAATCTCATTTTAGCTGAGTGGTAGCCTATCGCATTGTAAAAGTTATGCACTCAATCTAATATATTGTTTGAATAATGGTAATAAAAAGCATTTCTTTATTACTATTAACTGGTGTGTTGTGGATGTTTCAGAGTTGTGTTTGAATATCTGAATATGTTTTATTGATGTTCTTAGTGTCGAATGTAGGAAAACTAGCAAATTTCAATGAATTGACCATGGCCAAAAATGGCCCCCTCACTCCATACTCCGGCAGCACCTCCCACATTATCTCACGGGTGACCTGGTCATACGCCTTCTCCAGATCCACAAAGCACATGTAGACCGGAAGGCAATACACCCAGACCCCTCCAGGATCCTTGTGAAAGTAAAAAGCTGCTCCGTTGTTCCACAACCAGGACGGAATCCGCATTGTCGTTCTTCAAACTGAGGTTCGACAATAGGCCGAACCCTCCTCTCCAGCACTCCAAGCCCCTAAGACCTTGAGAACACAGCTCTCTGCCGCTGCTTCAGCAATGGAAACTTTGAACATTTCCCACTCAGGTTCAATGTCCCCCAACCTCCACAGGGATGCCAGAGAAGCTCAGCCGGAGGTGTGCGCAAAGATCTCGTGGACAGGGGAGAGGGCAGCAGAGCTCAAATGGGGGCATGTTAGTATCCCCACACCCGTCAGGCGCCTCACACCTTGGGCCACTCCAGAGTAGAATAAAGTCCATCCCCTATCCAGGAGAACGGTTCCAGTGCCAAGACTGTGTAGAGGTAAGCCCCACCAGATCTAAATGGTAGCGCTCTACCTCCCAGACAAGTTGTTGCTCCTTCCCCACAGCAAGGTGACATTCCACGTCCCCAGCGCCAGCCTCTGCTGCCCGGGTCTGGTCTGTTGAGGACCCTGACCTTCACTGCCACCAATATGAAAGCGCACCCGACCCCCACGGTTCCTCCAACGAGTGGTGGGCCCATAGGATGGAGAAGAAAGTGTGGGCCCATAGGATGGAGAGGAGCCAGTGAGCCCTCCCTCTGGGCCTGGCTTCAGATGGGGACCCCGGGCTTCCTCCGGGCAGGGTAACTTCTCCTCTCTTATGTTCTCTCATGAAGGGTCTTCTGAACAGATAGCTCTATGCTAGTATTTATACCTAGTTCAATCATAGTCTATTCCAGTCTTACTGGTAATAAATTTCTGATAAATAAAACTTAGTGATTGGAGTAGTTTCTAACATTTATCTGTTTTACAAGTAACTATTCATTTAATGCTAACTACTTATTCATTACTAGTAAATAGTTACAGGGCTACTTGGTATTCATACCATAGAACTATGATTCATACAGGTAACTGTTCACTCCACACATTACACTTATAAGCAACTGTTTATTTGAATCACATGATATCAGATGATTGTTCTCGAATGAATCGGCTGATTGTTGCTGTATCGGGTGGCTTGTACGCCATCACAGACAACATGGTAAATGAGGGAGGGTCTGACAAGGGACGTGACCGCTTGATTGGTCAGGAGAAGCAGTGCTTTTGTGACAGCTCTGTTGAAATGGTTACCATTAGAGACTGCTAATATTACATGGTCATAGGTCACTGATAAGCCCGGGGCAGGGATTTGTTTATATATTTCCTAGTACACACACTACAGAGTGAGACTTTCAGTTTAGGTATTGGCCCTTCTGGGAAAGTGGTTCTGCAGCTGCAAGCCTAAACATCAACAACATACATATTAGATATGTATTAAATGTTAATTCATATATAATATGTGTGTTTCTGTGTACTGTATTTTCCATATGTAATAATTCCATATGGGGGAAAAAAGGTCAACATTTATGTACATTTTACACAGTGGAATGGGAAGAGTGTGTACAGAGGCTTATTGAACATGTCTCAAGCTAATATCGAGTATTTACGATTTTTTAAATAATTTTGTCTACATCCTAATAGGGGTTGAATGGTGGAAGTAGTTATTCTGTTTATATTTGGTGTACATTGCTAGAATGTTTGAAGAATAATTTTTAAACATTTGTTGAAACTATTAGCATGTGTGAAAACGCACAAAGATATGTGTTACAATGCTTAACAATAGCATTACTGATGATACACATTGTAAAAATTGAGACATAAGATGCCATGCACAATAAAAAATGTTATGGATGTTTTCAGAATTGTATGTTTGAATATTTGTTTATGTTGACGTTCATCATGTTTATGATCATGGGGGCAGATGTGATGATAGCCCTGCAAAGTTCATGACCATTGTACCATACTGTATGAAAAATACATATCCATTTCTTTTTCTATCAGATCATGCCTCACCACCAAGACTTTTAAGTCTTGTCTTACATACTTCTATTCTTTGGCGTTCAAGTAGGTTTAGGGACACCTGTGCATGTTTGTTTCTTATTCTATTTTCTTGTTGTATTTTGTTGTTATTGCCTAACTCTGTACAGCACCTTGTTCACCTTTCGTGGTTTTAAAATGTGCTTTATAAGTAAACGGACTTGACTTGACTATGTGATCATAATATGCAAATGAAATGTGTTCATAATATGATTCAAAATTATATGTATTTCTAATCTTATTTTAAGTATTTAATTGTTCATTTGATATAGGTCTACTATCTAGGACGATAGAATATGGATTTAGACTGTTTGCCCAAGACTTGGGCCTACAAAATCAACAGACAAAATGTTGAAATGAAAAATAAACTCATTAAAATATTTGTTGTCTTTACCTTAGGAATGTTTTTGTTTAAATTGTTCCTCAAGCGACCGATCCTGGCAGTGGATATAGAGGTGCGTTCAGAATTGTGAACACAATTTCACAATTGTGAAACGTAGGTTTCATTTTTTGGTAATTGGCTGTGCCGGATGACGTCGACTAGGTGGAGTCATTTTCCTTTATGAAACGTATATTAGAAATGTTCTTCTCTAATACGCCTATTGGTATGTTCACTACAGCTTTTGCTTAAGTCTGAAGCCGAGCAGACCGCACAAAACAATGACGACTCTGTATTGTTGGGGAGATAGTTCAAATGGACAGTTTAGTGCTCAAAATGCATTTGCACCGGCATCATGGAGTTTCCCCGCAGACATTATCAAAATCTGTTGTGGTGCGAATTACACTTTATTCCTCAACAGGAAGGGTAGATTATTCTCTTGTGGAAATAACGCACAAGGACAACTTGGTCGCCGGAATAACGGACAAGATCTGGGTGAGTAAAGTTAACGGGTGATATATGCTACATTTTACAAAGTGCATAGGCTTCAGCATCGTTAGTTGTCATGCACACACCAACATAGAGTATTGCTATTAGGCATGTGTTTATTAGGCCTATGCATGTAAAGCTATAGGATATTACGAGTTATATGGTTTATTTTGTGCCTTTATGTATACGTATATGTAAGTTTCAGTTTCGTTTCTTGTTTGAGGTCAAACGTTATGCCTCCTCTTCCAATATTGAAGGTGTGAACCTTGAATATTGTGGTTGGAATATAACTGATTTACAATAATCATATAGACTAATTTAAGTTAGAGGCTAGGCATAGTTAACAATTTCTGACTATGTTATAGTCAGAAATAATGAACACTATTCACTGTTAAAACACTTCACACGCGATTTGGGTGTGAATGAGCATCACCGCTGAGCCTGGTAAGGTCTTTACTGCGGTGATGTGAGTGAGCCGGTGTCGTCCCCAAAGCGACTTGCTGATCAAAATGATCACGGTATGAAAAAGTGAATTTTATAGTTATATTCCCACATTTTTTACTGGTAAAAATGAATGGATTAATTATAATCTAGGACACAGAGCAGGTGAAATAGATAAATTAAGGATAATGTAAAAAATATATTCGGTTATCATGATGTTAGTCGCCTATAGATAAAAAATGATTATATTTTTAAATTATCCATAAATTATAGTATTTCACATGCTCTGTGCCCTAGGCCTAGATTATAATGAATCCATTCATTTTTACAAGTTAATAATGTGGAAACAACCATAAAAAGCACCTTTTCATACCGTGAATTTAATATTACTATAATGTTACTTTTAGATAGGCTACTATTTCATCATAAACATTGCTCTTTGAAATTCCATCCAAGCAATTGACTACTTAATCTTTAAGTATCATTAAGTGTCCAATGTTGCTAAGGGATCAGATTCAAGTACTTCATATCTATTTTTGTCCTCCCCCAGAATCATTTGAGAATCAAACACTTCGTTTTCTGTATTCTGGTGAATTCTTATGGAACAATTTGTGCCTTTTCTACATTAACATATGGTGGAAATGTCTTTTTATTTAGTTAAATCCTGGAACCCTGGCACAATTAAAAATATATGGAAACAATTGCAGTGAGGGTTATCAAACTATGTATTTCTCAATTCTGTTAGGCTGGCCTATTTAATATTTTTCAACATAGGCCCGATTTAACCTATTCTGTCCTCTTGTCTTTGGGAGAAGTAAATATGTATGTCACATATAGCTTTTGTAAATGTCTAAAGCTGCTCCATAATATATGGACTTGTACTTACTGTAAATATCAAACAGGTAGGCTAATTGGAATAGTATGGGGTAGGCTAAATAGCTTGCCTTATAGTGGTACCTATAGTGTTGAATATCACATTTTAATTGTAAAGCACCCATCACATGTCAAAATACAAATAATCTCTGTCATGCTATTTAAGACCGTGTGGAGGGTCTTTGGTCCATTCCCATTGTGACCATGGCATGTGGACAGTACCACTGTCTTGCTGTGTGTGAAGATGGAGATGTTTATGCCTGGGGAACAGGTGGAGAAGGACAGCTGGGCATTGATCCAGTGTACATGCAATACAAGCAGGAAGCAGCAAGGTGAGTTCCTTCAGACTATAGAAACATGCTACACCGTGACAACAATTAATGTGGAATGTCAGATTACAAAACAATGTAAAATCAAACTCAATTCAAAAATCTGATACATTTATTTTGCCATTACACTGCATATATGTCCCGCTCAAACTGATAGGCTACATTTGCAATATGCTTGTGTGTTTTTTAACTTTTAATTTTGGAAACACTAGCAAGAAAATATGGCATCAGTTTTCAATGAAATACCTTAGTTATGGCTTTGTACATTTTCTCCAACCGTTGCTCAACTTCTTATATGTTTATTGTGTAAATAATAATAATAATAATAACAATGATTGTTAATATCTTAATTTTCGGGGCAGTTAGACTACATCTTATTTGATGGGGGGCGGTAAGGAACCTGACTAATGGATAGCGGGTTACTGACCCCAAAAAGGTTGAGAACCACTGCTCTACAAGCTTTTGTGCATGGTTTGTGTGAACATTAGCTGAATATTAGCTTGGTCTTCTGCGGTTGCTATGACACAATGTAGAAGTGAACCCTAGTCTTGCACCTGTGGTGAGGAATAATAAAATACCACATAGTATCACCAGTGACAGGAGCACATTTTATCTTCTTTCTTATTCATTTACAGAAAAGTAAATCGCTTTCTGCTGCCGACACCGGTGGTTCAGGTTGCCTGTGGCAACAACCATTCCGTGGCGCTGACGTTAGGTAAGGAGCCCAACACTGCCACGTTAACGCCTCACCTTGACCTCAGCCTCTGTCACATGGTGGGGTCTTCTTCTTCGCTCCCTCACCCCAGGGGGAGATGTGTTCTCCTGGGGCTGGAATAGCCACGGGCAGCTGGGGCTTGGGAAGGATGTGTCCAAGCAGCCGGTGCCCGCCTTGGTGCCCTCCCTGGTCGGGATTGCCGTGGCCCAGATCTCTGCAGGACGGTCCCACACGCTGATGCTGACACTGTCTGGCCTGGTCTACTGCTGTGGTGCCAATGAAGCAGGCCAGCTGGGGCTCAACAGGCTGGACCCCAAGGGTAATGGATGCTTTAAGGTCCCATTCACACTGTCTGGCTGTTTCTTTTCCTCCCTGTCTGCTTTCTGGGAGACACTTAAAGGTATAGTAAGCATAACTGTAAGCTAATACACTTACTTATGATACTTCTACACAGCCCTGGATCCTAAAGTGTGATCGGGGCCTTTCTAATTACAATAACATTTTTCTCTGAGCTTGAAACCGCTCATAACTAACAGCATTGAGTCCATTTCCCTTAACCATCTGCAGAATCCTGTTTTTACATCTGGAAAGATGTATTCATTCATTTTCCATTTTATATTCAACGCCTGACCTACTCCAACAATCTCCTTTCTGGCATAATAATAATAATAATAATAATGATTATAAAATATATAAAATGGTCACACTATTGTCATGAATGCTGAATTCTCTGTTTTTCTGCTATTTAAATATGATCACATTCATGTGTTATTTCGTGTTTCTTGTGTATCTGTCTCTACTATATGTGCACATAACAACTTGCTAATGTAGTGGGTAGTGCTTTTATCAAAGGTGACTTACAAAGCATAAACCTTCAAGTGTCCAATTACAAGGAACATATACTTTGCATAAGAATGCTTTCAGCCAGGTAGGCAGGCAGGCAATCTCTGGGGCTTGAACCACCGTTCTTCTGGCTGGGAGACAGAACAGCCAGACATCTTCACTAAGCTGCCCCCTCTGTGTCTTGTTCTGTTCCACAGGCAGGTTCAATATCTGTGCTGTGCCTGCTCTCAGACCACTGGGAGTGTCCGTCATCAGATGCGGAGCAGCGCACTCTGCTGTCCTAACTAAGGTACTACACTGCTACTGTACCGTACTTGTGTTTATGCGGTATGTTGGCTGAGTAACTAGTATGTGTCTGCGATTACTAAATACTAAAATACGCATTTTGAGGCCATATGGAAACGCTCAATGTTCTCATAAAGGCGGTGCTAATACATTTTGATCAAACGTCCGTACATGCAATTGTACTACCTACCTTTAAATCAAGATAATGTTGTCATCTTGGGAAGAACTTTAGTCCGCCTGTGATTTATTGGCCTGATTGTTTTCTAAACGGGTGACAAACGCTTTTGCATTGAGGGGCTCTAGACTGATACTCTTTGAAACAGACGTAGAAAAGGTTAGGTCACTTTTGGGAGGTTCCCTTGCCCAAATAAGGGCTTCTGGGTCTAAGCAATTTTCCCTATGAAACAAATTAACAGTGTTTTCAGTATTCGCCCCTACTACAGTCTGTGATTAACTCATGTGTTGCAAATAACACGTGTTGTCTAAAGACATACAGCAGTTCCACTGGATAACACTGGTGGTGGTAGTGGTGGTGTAAAGTAAGCATTTTGAGATATTTGGGGAATTTGGCAAAAATTTAGCTTACAACTAGCTTGCGATTGCTGACTATACCTTTTAAATTAAAGCCTGATTTCGCGAGGCTAGGTGTGTGGGGGTGCAAAAATATTAACTAGCATGTGGTTAGCGTGTGTACTGTAACGTGTGTGTATGTGCGCGTGTGTGTGTGTGTTAATGCTCATATATCTGCAGTTGTGGCGTTATCAGGTTTAGGCCTAACACATTTCCTGTTTGTCTTTTTGCATTGTAACACATAAACCTTCTAAATAAGGTCTTCTGTCTGTGACAAAACCTCTTGTTATGTGACGGTGTGCTTCTTAGGACGGCCAGGTCTTCACCTTTGGCCAGGGAAACCTGGGTCAGCTTGGCCATGGCTC
>JAODUE010001734.1:0-12245 GCA_027564755.1 Amblyopsis hoosieri
TGTGTGTGTGTGTGTGTGTGTGTGTGTGTGTGTGTGTGTGTGTGTGTGTGTGTGTGTGTGTGTGTGTGTGCTCGTGCTCTGTAAAAAGGGAATATGTTGCATTATTTGACCGGTGGTTTTCCATGTGCGACGCGTGTCTCTTTGCGGTGACGATTAAGTCTTCCTTCTTTTAATTTCCCATCCTCTAGGGAGAAATATCTCTTCAAGAACCGCACTACAGAAGTCCCACCCAACTCTTACTATCACTCCCTCTACCCCAAAATCATCCAAGACATAGAGGTAAGCACAACAGACAGGCAGCTGTGTGTGTGCGCGATGAACACACTTTGTTTAGATCTAACTAAAAGGAGGAGTAATGTGTTGGTAGTGGTGAAGTCCTGCTGACCCGTTTTTTAATATGTAAGGTGTTTGATGTACAAATTAGGCTTGCTGGGAAGATATCTGCAGGGCTGACTGACATTTTGATCTTCACCCTGTGTAATTTCAATCTGAAACTATTTATTTATTTATTTTGGTCTTTCTAGCTAAATGGTATTTTAAAATGTGTGTCTGACATCCCAATTCACGTGATTGACAGTGTTTCGCCAGCATTTCTGACAGCAGCGATGATGGATGAAATCCTTAAATCTTTAACATTCCTCATATTATGACATTCCAACTATGGTACCGTGCACTTAACTGTTGGGAGAGCGAGAATTCTACAGAGCCGGCTATAATTTTAGCTTCCTAGATAAACCGGTTGCTATGGCATCCTCCCCCATCTGTCGTTGAAAGCAACTAGCAAATGTCTACCAGCTATTTACACGTAGGTTGATTACAAGCTATTAATAAATCAAGAGTTAGCGGTCGTAGAGCAGAGCATTGCTGTTGCAGCGTCTCACCCTCTTATCTTGTCTTTTACTCCCTGCCCCTCCAGACCATCGAGGCTAACTGGCGGTGTGGCAGACACAACCTGCAGAGGATCCAGTGTCGCTCAGAGAACAGTAAAGGGGTCTACTGCCTCCAGTATGACGACGACAAGATCATCAGTGGCCTTAGAGACAACTCCATCAAGGTACTGTCTGCGTTTCAAGCGGTGTCTCGGCGCAGCGGCGTTACAAAACATGCAAACGTGTGCAATATGAGGCAGGGGAGAGTAGGAGTTGCCCTACCTGCTTTACCAAAGATACTGGAATGATGACAAGATGGAGCACTTCAATGGAGGTGAAAATGGAACGCTTCTGCTCTCTTTAAGTGGGCGTGTCACCAACAGCATTTTGCTGTAGAGGATGATGTAGGCAGCGCCCAGAGAGCTAATTCTACCATGCATGACTTGCATTGACTTGCATGGTGCGCTGGGTCCTTCAGGTCTGAATAAAGGGTGAAAAGTCTCCCCTGCAAACAATCGAATGCACAAGTGCTGTACGTTGTGTCCTTCTGTTAGCCCGGTCTCTGTGCTTGCCTTAGTACATTCCCACACATCCTCACTGTGTGTGTGTGTGTCCGTGTGTCCCAGAGCATGTGAGATCTAGGATAAAAGTGCTCACCTCCATCTCTAGACCCTGTGTGTTCAACTTGTCTGTCTGGCCTGGGACGAGATGAGGGAATGTGTAACCCTTCACACACACACACACCTGGGGGGTGGGGAGGGGGTAGATGGGCTGATGCACGCACGCACACACACTCACACACTCTGAGTGTTTAACCTGGGGAAATGGGGCATTAACAATGGTGTCAGATGAGGCCTTTTCTTAGCATGATCCAAATCTGCTAGCCTTTCAGAACCACGTCCTTTGCCGATGGCTGCACTTATTCTCCCCACTCATGGATGCTACACTCTACACCACCATTTCTTGCGGTAGTCAATATTGTTTCCTGTATTAATTCCTATTTTGTCTCGCTGCCCCTCCCTTACTTCACCCACACAGATCTGGGATAAGCAGTCTCTGGAATGTCTGAAGATATTAACGGGTCACACAGGCTCAGTGTTGTGTCTGCAGTATGACGAGAGGGTCATAGTCACCGGCTCCTCGGACTCCACTGTCAGGTACACGTTAGCACCTAGCTGTGGTGGTTTACATGCCTTTTTGCTCTGGCTTATGGCTGCAATATGGATTGCGCCATCGCTTCTCAGATCAGTTAATTAAATGTGTGTAAATTATAGGGAAGACTGAAAGGGTCTTGGAATTTTAATTGTTTAAATACAGTTCAGTTTTCAAGTACAAATAACACTTGGTGCTATTTAAATGTAGCTATTTGCTTCTTTTTTTTTTTATTGTGTAAAATGTGTAACTGAAATTGCAACTCTATTGACCAAAATGGAGGAAGTATTGCCAAGTAGTTGCAGCCTTTATACATTTTTGAGGAACATAATTATACATCGTCACCCACAAGCATAAGTCTATATCGAGGCAAGCATAATATTAGCCTGGCTCCTCCCGACTATTGCTCTGAGCTCAATTTAATTTCGCTGAGATTAGTCATGTGTAAATAATTCAGTGCTTATGCGGGCTACCTGCTATTTTATGCCAGACATGTTGTGTGTTTCTGGCTGCTTGAATGCTATATATTAAATGTGTAGATGATTTGTATTTTATCTTATAGACCTCTCCAAGAAGTTGCTTCTTGGCAGCAGGAAAAAGTGCGCTTTTATCATCCAAAACAGCTGTCTGCAAATTATGATCGTTGATAATGTTTTGACAATCTACTTGTATGTCTTTTCAGTCAACACTAATCAGGCACAGATCAATCCAGGATTGTCTAATCTTTCCTTCTGCGAACAGAGTTAGCCAGATGTGATTTCGTAAGATGAATTGGTCTGCCAGGTTTCCTCTTGTGTTGTATTATTTAAGCCCCGTATGGAGAATGGGAACCAGGTTGTGAGTCCTGCACGTTTGAAGTATTTCCCAAAATACTTCATCTTTGTGTGACAATCCTGTGATTGTTGCTCAACCCTTGACAGCACGGGATTTTCTTCAGAAAAGACAAATGAACCAAAGTGGCATCTTTAAGCCATTCAGGCTTTATACAAGTGTGTTTTGCATTTGAATCGGCCTCATATTTTGTGCTTTCAATTTTCTCCATTGTATAAAGTCTAATAAAACAGGAATGTATTAAGAATAAAGGGGCTTTAGCAAGTTGGCGCAAGTCCGTTCAATCAATCGCTTCTGTTACTGCAGGCTATTATCCTCAAAGGATTCATACAATGCTAGTTAAAATACGCAGACAAATCGTGCTTTAGGCGAGGCTCATCACAAACAAACATCAATGTAAAATGGCACTAGTAGATCCGTGGTGTTTTGCTGTAAGAAATTACTTTGCAAACTGCTGTCTTTCCTCTCCTATTTTTATTCTTCTTGTCCTTAATTATATTTTCTCCAGCTGGTTAGATGGTACAGGCACACTGCAGAACAGTTTGCTTCCATAGACTATTATCCTGCTTCCTGACATTAAGATACAAAGGCATTTCTCTTAATTTTCGGAATTATGTAATTGGGCTTTATTTTAAGCAAGTTCCTGTCAAGTTGAGGTACATTTTGTCTTTTTTTTTCTGTTTTGTGATTTAAAGCAGTCCAAAATCACTACACACAAACACTACAGATTAGGCTTCACAAAGTTTTAGGCATTCCTACATGTATTTACTCTCGTAAATTACTCTTCCTCAGAAAATAAGAGAACACTAAAGTCAGATCAGTACCTATAATAAGTGCCACAAAAATACAGGGAACTATCAACTTTCAGATTAAGTGTTATTTTTTTTTCTTCTGTTTTTGTAAATAGTTATTAATTTGCTCTTTTACGTGGTTTGCTTGTTGGCCACCCTGGGCTATTGGCAAATTCGGGCTAATGAAGCCATTAATCTAAAAATGTAAGGAGTACTGCCCCCCCAATGCTTTTTTGATCAATCGCAAACAATTGTTTAAGTTTAATGGCTAATACAGTTATTTGCATGAGATGGTGGTATTGCTTTAATGTGTGTATTACAGCTGTTTTGTAAGACTAGGCTGTGTGCATGTGTTGGCTACTGACCACAGAAGCTCAACATTTTCTGGTATTACTTCACGCTTGGGGATGCACTTGCTGAGCAGTATCCAGGGAAAATGTGACTTCACTTCCTTGGCAACGCTTTAACGGGAACATGTTTGTAGGTTTGAGCGTCATCTTTTCCAGTAGGTCCAGCCTTTGATCCTTGCTGTACAACAGAGTTGAAAGTAAAAAAATATATAAAAGGGCCACCTTCTCATGAATGTGAATTTTCTATTGTATGTATTCTATGTAAGACTAAACCTTTTCTCTCTCCTGCCTCTATAAACCCTTTCTCTCTCTCTCCTGCCTCTATAAACTCTCTCTCTCTTGCCTCTATAAACTCTCTCTCTTGCCTCTATAAACCCTTTCTCTCTCCCCTGCCTCTATTGTTTTCCACTTTCCCCACATTTTCCCACCTCCCACTATGTCCATCTTCACCTCTCGCTCCCCCCTTGCTTACTGTTTCCATCCTCCTGTCACTCAACGTGCCCCCCCCCCATCCCCTCTCTCCCAGGGTGTGGGAGGTGACGTCGGGGGAGGTCCTGAACACCCTGATACACCACAACGAGGCGGTGCTCCACCTGCGCTTCGCCAACGGCCTGATGGTGACGTGCTCCAAGGACCGCTCCATCGCCGTGTGGGACATGGCCTCGCCCACCGACATCAGCCTGCGGAGGGTGCTGGTGGGCCACCGGGCGGCCGTCAACGTGGTGGACTTCGACGACAAGTACATCGTGTCGGCTTCGGGCGACCGCACAATCAAGGTCAGCGCAGCCTCACGCTGCTTACGCTGTTGGGAGTTGTGTGTGTGTGAACTGGGCGTGCCACTGCACTGTGGCGTTCTTTGCACGCCCTGCTCAACAGAAGTATTAATCAAGTCTTGCATTTCAGATCAGTTTAATGATGTTGGTGTCTAGTGCTCTCTTGTGCTTTTCACACTGCGAAGTCCTAGCTGAGGGCTAGCTAAACTGGGGCTATACCGTTCACACTGCACTTCTACTAGCCCTGGAGTAACACCCCAGTATGTTGGCGAGCCGTAACACCCTCCGCTGTGTTCTCTCTTCCGGACAGGTGTGGAGCACCAGCACGTGCGAGTTCGTTCGCACGCTAAACGGCCATAAGAGAGGCATTGCCTGCCTCCAGTACAGAGACCGTCTGGTGGTCAGCGGCTCCTCTGATAACACTATCAGGTGTGTGTGTGTGTGTGTGTGTGTGTGTGTGTGTGTGTGTGTGTGTGTGTGTGTGTGTGTTAGGGCTGGGCGATATATCGATATTTAATTTCTATCAGTACATTTTCAAAGGAGACTATTTATGTTGTAGTTTTATTCGCAACTTTTTTCAGAATAGCCAATGAGAGAGCAGATACTGAGTCACATGCTCAATTTCTGTTTCTGACAAACGGATACAGGTAGCCAGCTAGTATTACAAGGTACCCTGTAATCAATAACAAATGTGGATTACATTGAGTGAACTGTCATTATAGCTGCAATATTCACAACCTCTCTGGATATACAACTACAATTAAATCGCTAAAAATGAAAAAAGTCACTTTTCTGTTGGGTTTCCAGTTTTTTCTCCTCCTGAACATTTAACCCACTTTATAGAAAATACCGTTGTCTGTCTGTCTGTCTGTCTTGTCTTGTCTGTATTAAACATAAATATATCGGGATATGATTTTTGTTCCATATCGCCCAGCCCTAGTGTGCGCCATTGCATCATACCATGAAAACCACACCCACCAGGGGCGAAACGGTGTGCTCAGTGCTTTGCATTGAGCTAGGGCTGGACAATCTTTTTTTTTTTTACATGTATCATGTTGGCCTTATCGTCCAGCCCTACGTTAAGCAAATGTAATTTCTGACTTCTACAAAAAACTGAAACGTTCCTAAAAGCTGTTGTGACAGGATGCACTACCCACGAAGTGAAGAACCTCGATCTAAGTTGAAATGAGTAGTAGAGAAGGAGAACATTTTGTATACAGGAAATGGATTGCATTGAAACTATGCCTGTATAGACACAAACCACCAAAGTATGCCAAATGCTTTTCCTGCTAAAATATTAGTTATTTCACCATGCTGAATTATTGTTTTGGCACGCTATGTCAACCCGTCACCACACGTAGCAATATTGAGTGTTAGGATCTCTCTTGTTGCCTGTATGTGCTTTTCTATCCATAGAAATACTTCTAGATTGTTTTTGGTTCGACAGGTTCTGAAAACTTAGTTCAGGGTTCTTTAACTTGTGGGTAGTGCATACTGTCATATAACTGTTTTAGGTAGGTTAACATTTTTGGTCGAGTCAGATATTAGATTAGTTTATCTTAACGCAATGCAAAGTCAATGGAGAGCTGTGGAATGTTTCTCTGCTCCCCCACCCCTCCACATAATGTGCTCTGTTTCTATGCTGTGCTGCCCTCCTCCCAGGTTATGGGACATTGAGTGTGGCGCGTGTTTGCGGGTGTTGGAGGGTCACGAGGAGCTGGTGCGTTGCATTCGCTTCGACAACAAGAGGATCGTCAGCGGGGCTTATGACGGGTCAGACGCACACACACACCCACACACACACACCCATACACAGAAAGTGTGTTGGTGGTGATTCTGTATCAGCCTGACCTGTTTGCTTCGCTCTGCAGCAAAATCAAAGTGTGGGACCTCCAAGCGGCCCTGGACCCCCGAGCCCCCGCCAGCACCCTATGTCTGCGCACACTAGTGGTGGGTGTCTGCCCAGCACGTTACCCTGTGACCCCACGGGTCCCCTCTTTCACCATGGTTAACGTGTGCGTGCGTGCGTGTGTGCCCGCGTTCAGGAGCATTCGGGCCGGGTGTTCCGCCTGCAGTTTGACGAGTTCCAGATCATCAGCAGTTCCCATGACGACACCATCCTGATCTGGGACTTCTTGAACGTCTCGACCAATGGGCAGTCAGAGGGGCGGTCCCCCTCTCGCACCTACACGTACATCTCCAGATAGCAGGTACATGCTCACTCACTGTAACACAGGTGTTGGCAAATACGTTTTGGCTGTGGGTAAATGTTTTATGAATGTGGGCCAGAATGTACCTGCAATGTAAACAAAAAAAAAAAGATTTTCGGATCTGACACCAACCAATTCAATTGAAGCGCTATGTACAATACAGGGCTGTGCCCGACTCAGAAATGTGTCAGTCAAATTGGATTTGGTTGTTCAATACAATGATTTGACGATTCGTTCTTTTTTTTCCTCCTCCTTCCTCCTCCTCAATAGATTAGGTTGGACTACCTGGCAATCATAAAATCCATTTGTGTGATTTTCAGTGAGATGCAACACAAGTCTGGCTAGCGTAGCGGTAGCAGGTCCAAGAGCCCTAACCGTAGCCTACTGTAGTTTGTGATATACAGTCATTCTTGCTAACTAGCTCAAATCCAAACCATAGCATTACGCTTTGCTTCACACTGCATTTCGACGTGTGATGCGCGGAGCGATACGGTTGATACGAGTGGTATTTACCACTTTGCTTATGTTCCTGTTACGAAGCCAGGGCTGTGTAGAAGTATCAGATAACTTTTTTTCATCACGCACAGAGAATGGTAAGCTAGCGAAATGAGAGGAGATATTTGTTGAATTTGACAGTGTATTCGCTTACATTTAGCTTGCATTGGCCTTTTTAATTGATTCGTGCAGCAGTTCTCTTTCGAATGAGAGCAGTAACTGCCTGCCTGTGAGTACTGTGCACCCAATCGATCACTCTATATGGCCATAGCAGTGACTAGTGCTGCAGCCATGATGACAGAGATATATGCATGCGTGACTCCATTAAAATATAGTTCGGTGATTCACTCACCAAGGCTGACTTTAAGTCAAAGGTGTTAATTCCAGTTTTTCCACAGCTTAATGAATGGTTTAAAACCTGGATGTATTAAAACTTCTTTGTTCGTATTATAGCCATTGCACATGTGGAAGACTGTCTTAGTTTATCAAACTTGAGAAAATGTCATGAACAAGCTCCTGCAATGCCATTTAAATCCTTGGATGCACTATACATTTTTTTTTTATTAAAATCATACCCCGTTTGTAAACTCAAGTAAGCCTAATAACCGCAGGGCTGCGGACAGTTTGCAAAATCAACTTCTAATATAAATATATATAATCGTTTGCAACGGTTTTATTTCCACTATTCCATTCATGTGATTTGTAAATCATAAGCCTACATTTATTTAACATAGATTACTTTTGAGTCGTTCATGTCTTGTCATACAGTCGATGCATAATACTTAACTAGGCTTACCCATGGGCTTGCTTTGGCGTCCAATAGGAGTCGCCACTGTTAAAGCATTTTCTTTTTATTGTGGATGGTATAGAAGCTATGTTATGGCCCATGGGCCGCCATTTACCGATGTGGCAAGTAATCAACGCATCGCTGAGCACTTGTATAGCGAGCAAGCTACACGACAGCAATATCATTAACGGTTTTGATTTTTGTCTGTCCAAAGGTGGCGCCACCCACCGTACGCTTTCTAGGAGGCTCCCAGGGCTGATTGGCTGATGGGCTTGTCCGTCGTGGAAGGGAGCCCATCCCTTCTCCTTCCTCCTCGTCATCTCTCTGTCCACTGCCCCGCAAACCCCCCCCATCCAACAGACTCTCAGGCCCACCCTATAGCCTGCCGACCCCCCCCCCCCCCTCTTTAACACGCATGCATCCATGCATACATGCATGCGTGCATACATCCATACATGCAACCCACCCACAAATACTACAGAGACCACGCTTCCTCCGGAGGCGTATATTCTGCTACTAATTTATGTTGTGTAAAGTACACTTGACAGTATTAACGTGGAACTTTAACTTACGTCAACAGCGGCGCGCGGGCCCCCGCGCGCGGCGCCCCGCGCGCCCCCCCCCCCCCCCACCACCACACCACACCCACCCACACCAACACCCACACACCCACATTAAACCCTCCCAGACACACATGAACACACACACACACACAAAACCCCCCAGAGCCCCACCTGTGTATGAAGTTCCTCTTCTCCAGGTAGTCCATGGCGGAGGAGATCTGCGTGGCCATGTAGAGCAGCACCACAGCGGTCACCTGGCTGCGGTCACACTCCCTCAGGTAGTCCAGCAGGTTGCCATGGGGCATGTACTCCGTCACGATGTAGAAGGGAGGCTCCAGGGTGCACACGCCTGCAGTACCAAGCACAGCCAGCAGGGCGGCCTCAGATAGGGGCCGTTACCAAGGGAGGATGTTACCAAGGGAGCGTTTTCAAGGGAGGATGTTACCAAGGGAGGTTGTTCCCAAGGGAGGTTGTTACCAAGGGAGGATGTTACCAAGGGAGCGTTACTAAGGGAGGATGTTACCTAGGGAGGTTGTTACCAAGGGAGCGTTCCCAAGGGAGGATGTTACAATGGGAGGATGTTACCATGGAAGAATCTTACCAGGGGGATGTTACGGAAGATTATGGAGGATTAGGTACTAACCAACCAGTATCTTAAAGTAGGGGGGAGGGGGGAGGGGGGTTACAAACTACACTGCACGATATCAAAAAGTTATATTGCTATTGCGATATAGTAAGCAGCTCTCATAATTCTGTTTCCTTTGTTATCAAAGCCTAAAAGTGCTCTGTACTATATTTTAAATATAGCAGCAAACAAACATGTTCTATGTACAGATGTAATCCAGTATGGTGAGTATATCCTAAGGAGAGCTTGGCATGATGCTTACAGTGACATCTAGTGGTAAAAGGTCATATAGAGCCACTTAAATTAGCAAAACAAAAGCAAGCTACTAACCCAGTAGCTGGACCAGGTTGGGATGCTTCACCTCCTTCATGACAGCAGCCTCCTTTAGGAACTCCTCCACCTCCATTGTGTCCTCCTGCATCAGCACAGACCACTCTGCTTGCTTACTAGTTACTAGTTAATGCATAACTAGTTACTGGAGAAGGTTTTTATTAAGATATATATAAGATATATAGTATTGGACATAAGAATATACATTTAAGAAACAATATACAATTAAATCAAAAATATTTGGGAAATATATAGAAAGTAATATAATAATGCATGCTTATTGGGAGGGCAAGTCAGAGTGGAACAAAGGGTTAAATGTTATAGGCAACTTTAAAGAGATGGGTTTTGAGAAGCTTAGCAAAGGAGGTGACATGTCGTATGTCGTATGTGCAGGGGAAGGGCGTTCCAGAGTCTGGACGCTGAGCAGCTGTTGGGTTGTTGAGTGTTGAGGTGGGTTTGGTTGAGATGTATAGCTGGGTGTCATCAGCGTAGCAGTGTCTCATGATGTCTCATGATCGTGACCAAGGGTAGGAGGTATATGATGAACAGCAGAGGACCCAGTGCCGAGCCTTGAGGGACACCCAGTAAGCCTGCCTCATATCGTGATCTGTGGGATTTCAGTTGGACGAATTGTTGAGCCTGAGAGATATGAGGAGAACCAGGATAGAGCGACTCCTGCAACATCAATGCCAGCCAGACGTTCCAATAGGAGTGGGTGGGAGATGGTGTTGAAGACTGCAGTCAGGTCAAGAAGGATGAGGATGGACAGGAGGCCGGAGTCAGCTGCCTGGAGGAGGTCATTGGTGATTTTGACTAGAGCTGTTTCAGTACTGTGTTTGGGATGGAATACAGACTGAAATGGTTCGAATAGGTTATTGGAATTTAGATGGTTGAGGAGTTTGGAGGACACCACCCTCTGAAGTGTTTTGGAGAGGAAAGGAAGGTTGGAGATGGGGTGGAAGTTGTTCAGGTCATTGGGATCAGCATTTGTTTTTTTTAAGTGTGGGTGTCAGAGCTGCAATTTTCAGGATGGGGGTACAAAGCCGGTGGCAAGAGAGGAGTTA
Source organism: Amblyopsis hoosieri (assembly GCA_027564755.1). Taxonomy (NCBI): domain Eukaryota; kingdom Metazoa; phylum Chordata; class Actinopteri; order Percopsiformes; family Amblyopsidae; genus Amblyopsis; species Amblyopsis hoosieri. The sequence goes on from JAODUE010001734.1 coordinate 10,841, forward strand.
ATAGTGTCAGTGAGCAGGCGAGAGATGGAGGGAAGGCATGTTGTGATGAGGCTAGTGGGCATGGGATCAAGTTGGCAGGTAGAAGATTTGGAGTTCAGGATGATTTCCGTGGCCGGAGTGTAGTCAGAGAGGCAGGAGGTATAGGTTGAGCCCAATGAAGTGCTCATCCAGGACGGGTTCTCAGCAGGGGTGGAGGGTGGTTCTAGATGGGGTTGAATCTTATGAATTTTTTCCTTGAAAAAGTCCAGAAATTAATTGCACAATTTATGCGTAAGAGTTTAACTGACAGACCAAACCAGACAAGACTCACCCAGACCAAACCAGACCAGATCAGATCAGATCAGACCAGATCAGACCAGACTAAACCAGACCAGATCAGACCAGACCAGACCAGACCCACCTTGAGCGTCTTGACAGCCACGGTGAGGCTGTACTTCTTCCAGAGGCCCACGTAGACCTCCCCGTATTGGCCCCCGCCCAGCTTGTGCTTCATGGTGATGTCGGTGCGCTCCATCTCCCACTTGTCATGGATGGGAGACACGCCGTACACCGTGGGCTTGTTGCACTTGGGCGCCGGGTAGTGCAGCGTGGTCACCAGGCCGTCCGCCACCGTGGAGTGGTGGTGCACCAGCTCCGCCAGTGTGGAGAAGCGGCTCTCCGCCGTCACATACACCTGTAGGGGGCAGCAGAGAGTCACATACATCCGTAGGGGGCAGCAGAGAGTCTGCTAGCTTTTGGTAGCGTCTGCTAGCTTATGGTGTAACAGAGCCACCCTTTACTATGTAAAGTCTGGGACACAGCACAGGCTAACTGTGTCAAGGTCCGCCTCCTTGACATGTACACAACATTATTGACATGTACAATGACCAACTACATAACTCAATGATAAAAGTAAATCTCAAAGTTATTAGTAAACTAAATGACACAAGTATGGCTGTTTGCATGTCCTGTTAAATTAGTAGGCTAGCCTGACACCAGAGTTACGGATAAAGGCATGCGAGTGAAAATGCCAATGGAAATTGACATCCCCACTTTTTGATAGTGTTATGATGAGAGTACAGGGGTGTAGGTATTAGGGTTTATCGATGTCTACTAAATTGGCATCAGACGATGTCACAGCCTCGGAAACAGCGTATTATGCAGTCTGTCACTTGATATGTATAACTTTCTCTGAACACCGCTTTGACACTCTTTCACCACTTTTTTTAATATTTATTTTTTAATCACGATGCCTGCAACACATCGTGATGCCTGTGAGCCATCAGCGATGGACGATGGCATCGTATATCTGCCCAACCCTAATGGGTATCAGACGTTCAGTTACTTAAAGGCTGAGACTAGAGACGGTCTCTTATGTGACGTAGTGCTGATGAAGAGGCTGAGACTAGAGACGGTCTCTTATGTG
>JAODUE010001735.1:0-12243 GCA_027564755.1 Amblyopsis hoosieri
TAATTAATATCTTTTGATACTAATTAATAGCTGTCAGATTACTTCTGAGACGAAAACCGCAGTTATATACTCTCTCTCTTATAATCAGAATACTACAAAAAAGCTCGTTTTCTGTACTCTTCTCTGAATGTTGACATTTAATTATGTTTTGCAATATCTCTAGCCCATCTGACAAACAAAGGGTGTACAGATGACCAAGCACTCAAATACGGCAAACAACTCCAGAGTGATGAGGGGCTGTAACACTAACCATAAACATTAACGTAACATTACGTTAAGTATGGCTGTCCTCCTAGACAACCACTATCACATTCTTAAAAAGCCTGCAGGGTTCTTTAGGGCCAGCTACTTCTGTAATTTATCTTACAAGGGGTATGCCCTAACGTGTGTAAAGTCTGCAAAGATAGACAATGTACAAAGACAGCTCTGAAACTGTATACTTATAGACTGCAAAAAAACACGTAGATCGCCCCAGTGCTTTGACAATCATAAAAAAACCTAACACTGTTTCAAAAGTCCCTAAGGGGGCTTCCCTATGCGATACATTTAAGAAATGTTCTATATGTAAATTGACTTATTACAATGCGGCTGTAAATCCTAAGCCTCACAAGTGTGGCCCTAAACATTGTATTGTGTGTCGAGCACCCTTACCGTTCAAACTAAATGACGCAGAGCATAAATGCTACATACAGCCAGCCCCCAAAAGTACTAATCCAACGGACAAGGTAATATTCTATGATTGTGAGACCTATGCAGACGCCAAAAATTTCTACATACCATACCTAGTCAGTTCAATAATCGCGAGGGACGTGGGGTGGGTTTCCCAAGGGCCTAACTGTGTTATAGATTTCTTTAACCATTACAGGAAGCCAAGATATAAGGGGTATACTCTAGTAGCTCATAACTCACAGGCTTTCGATGGGTATTTGGTTCTGGCATGCATGATAAGGCAGGGGGGTTGACACCGGCAATTCTCAAGAAGGGGTCAAAGGTTCTACAATTCGTAGATAAAGGCTATAAACAAAGTTATATAGACTCTATATAGTTTTCTAACAATGTCTCTTGCTTCTATGCCTAAAGCTTTAGGTTTTCCGAACGCGGTTAAATTATATTTCCCCCATGGATTCAGTTTGGCGTCGACGCTAGACTGTAGGTCCTTACCCCCGAGCCGATACCTACGGCATAGAGCGCATGTCGCGAGACGCGCGTGTTACATTCTATGCGTGGTATGCCGATGTGTCTGGTAATGTATTTGACTTTAAGAAGGAGTCTGAGCACTACTGTGTGTATGACACAGCCATTTTAAGAACAGGTTGCCTTAAATTCCAGGAGCAGTTTAATGCAGACACAGGCGTGGACCCCTTTAGCCGTATAATGATTGCGTTAGCATGCATTACGGTGTTCAGGAATCATTTTATACAACCCGACACTATAGCAATACCAGACCCTGATAACTACTCTAGACAGTTCAAAACATATTAGCAGGCGTGCATTCAGTGGCCTGAGTGGACATACATCACAAACATTCATTCAACATGCTCTGAAACCACTTTGTGGACGGCTTTGCATCCGTTAATGGGCGGAATACAGCTTATGAATTTTTAGGTTGTTTCGGGAATGACGAATGTTTTCAGGAGTTTGACATGCAGGCGTCATATTTGGAGAGATTGTACCACAAGACACTTCAACGTATTAACGTGCTGCGGTCAGAGCATAAGATGGAAGTCACAACCATCTGGGAGCATGAGTGAACATCTTAAAAAGACTGACAACACCGTTGCAGCGCAAGCCTTTACAGAGGTAGAGTAAATGCAATACATCTCAGACGGACTGCCCAGGCTGATGAATTAATCCACTATGTTGACTTCACGAGCTTGTATCCGTACTGTAACATCACGTGAATTATCCTCAAGGGCATCCTTGTATAATATCCAATAATTTTGGTAATGTGCGTGATTATTTCAGATTAATCCATGTCAAGATGTACCCCCCACGTTGATTGTTTTTCCTGGTACTACCATTCAAAACCTCTTCTGGCAAGCTTGTCTTCCCCCTGTGTAGGACATGTAGTGAGCTGAACAATCAGACATCGGCATGCACTCATATCGATGACGAACGTGCCTTGATGGGGATTTGGGTGACCCCCGAACTGCATAAAGCTTTAGATCCCGGCTACACTATATCAAAGATCTTTGAGGTATGGCATTTTGATCAACAGACCAATACCATTTTTACTGAATACCTTTATCAAGGGAAAGCAAGAATTGTCGGGTTATGTGAGGAGTACATCAGAATGTACCATGAGTTGCAGGGGGTACGGCTCGATGCATCTAAAATCATGCTTAACCTATCGAAAAGACAGGTCGCTAAGATATGTTTAAACTCCTTATGGGGAAAATGCTGTCAGATTTCAGACGTTCTATCAGTGATACTTGTAATGGATCCTCAGAAATTCTATCAATACTTATTTACGAATAAATATGACGTCAAACATTTTGATTTTATCACAGATTTATGATTCAATGGCGTTATAGTTCGAAATATGTGAATCCTCCAGGCAATGTGAATGTGTTCATTGGCTCTTTCACGACAGCCTATGGCCGTCTTAAGCTACTTGAAGCTATGAAGATACTTTGTGAGAGGGGTTTGTATCACGACACAGATAGTATTGTCTACATTTCAAAGAAGGGTAAGAATGTCAATCTCCCTCTGGGGAATATTTTGGGTGACTTAACGGATGAGGAGCTGGGGAGTGACATAACAGAATGGTGCTCTTCTGGAACAAAAAGCTATGCATATAAAACTCGGGGTGGGAAAACAGTGTAGAAAGCTAAGAGGATAACCCAGACCTATGAGAATGATGTCCGAAATAATTTTGATAAAGTGTGTGTTGAAAATGTCATTGACAATCCTTCTACAGAGAAGGAACTCAGCGTGAAGCAGCACACACTCAGGCGAAATAAAAAAACATTCCAAATGACAAATGTGAATATAAGATTTTGTGTGGTGTACGACAAACTTCGATTGCTCCCCGGTGGTAAAACAGTGCCTTTCGGATATTGAGTTGTAAATAAAGAGGAAAGGGGTAAAAACTTTTTTTTTTGTGTGTGGATTTACACTTGTTACAAACCAATGTACGATGAGTTGAGAAAAATTATAAAAATCACTTTTGTTGAAGGCATACCTAATTCATTATGTGACAATCAACTCTTTCCTTTGGGTATGAATCATTTGGTTATTTTAGACGATATTATGACCAGAGCTTCAGAGAATCCAGAGATCGTCAAGCTTTTCACCCAATATAGACATCATCACAATATGTGTTCTATATCTGATGCAGAATGTATTTCAACAGGATAAATATAGTGGTACTATTAGCCTTAACAGTCCCTTAGTGACCGTGGCCAATGATATGAAATCATCATCACTATCAAGATTAAATGCAAATAATGTATACCCCGTGTTATACTCATCCCTGTTTATAGGTAGGTCTTTAAGATGTCGCCCGGTTGCCAAATATAGATTATAAAATTCCCTCACAGTTAGCTTGTTGCCAAAGTGAGGTGTGATGGGCTTTGACGGAACAGTCCTCCCATCCAAACATAGGCTAAGATGCTCAACGTCCATGTGTTTAAAATGAATGGGGTTCATATTCCGGGTGCCTACAAATGCAGCGTCACCATCGCCATGATTATGTATCGAGGTATAGACCCCAAAAACATGTCATCGATTAAAGTCACCCTTGAGTCCCGAGGAATGAAGTACATCTTTAGATTGATTTGTGATAACGGATTGAAAGTGTTTCCCTGTTGTAGGGCTCTTGCGTGGCCTATCCTGACGGCAGGGGATACGGCCACCTTTATTATATAAAGCGATATATAATATTTGAAGTTTAAAGGGTTAGCTCGCACAGGTTCCCAACATTAGGCTGAAGTCATCCTTGGCTCTCGTAAGTTTGACTTAAATCAACCGCATTGAGTAGCAGCCGAAAATATCGCTATGTACGTGACTCATTTTAATTAGCGCTAGCCTGTTTATTCAGCCCCAAGTTCTCGTCACCCGGGAATGCGTCCAAAAACCCTGCAGTGTCTTTAATAAACAGCCCCGCGCTGAATTGACTGTCTAGAGTCAGTGGGGTGTAATTAAGGAGTGTCTCGATAATTTTAAGTCTTACATGTAGCATCATTGATTTCAGATCGAGGTAGGTATCACCATCTCCAGGGATGACGAATTCAAGAGAATTTAAGTCCGGAAGTGCTGACACAGGCATTATTTCCACATGTCGACCTCTCTATAGATAGCTGTGTCATAGGCTCTGTAATAGATCTAGCTCCGATTTAGTGCACTCATGTGATTTGTGGTGTAAGAGAGCCATGTTAGAATATTTCTCCTTTTTTTATTGCGGTGCGCTTCTTTCTGACAGTTCTATGTTTTGAGTGATTCTTAGCCTCAGAAAGTCGTTTTTTAGTGGCGAGTGGGCGTCTCTTTCCCGGAGAACATTTCAGTGGGCGGCGTGATAGGACCATTAGGCCTGATCAGTCTTGTCCCTGGTCAGGAGGCTTTGATGTCTTAGCTAGTGCATACAGCTACTGAATACATCTGTAGCAATATTCTTAGCAGCATTTTTTATATGGGGTTTACTAAGATGAAAACCTTTCCGTAGAAGCGGTGCTACAAATTTAATAAAGCTTTGAAAAAATTGAGCCTATCCCCCGACCATAATTTACAGGGGACCCTGTAAAGTCTGGTAAGCCAGATCCTGTCTGTGATACGTAATAATCTATTAACTGGTTTGGATCTGTATACAAGTCCTCACTTAACAGCCCCATTCTAGTCGTCGGTGTCTAGTCTTTTGACAGGACGAAAGTGTAATTTATGCACTATTTCCCGTCTCAATCGACTATTACGGTCTCTATATGTCTGCTTCGCACATGTACGTACTGAGGCTTGGTGTAGTTTAAAGTGACCCCGTACTTCCCCAAATTTTTAACATTTCTAAGTAGAGGCATATAGCTATCGCCTACAATCTGCTGGTCAACTATGTCTGTATAAACAAACAAATCATAGTTCCCCGCATGCATATTAGGGGGGTACAGTCCTGTTATATACCAATCTGTCAACTTGAACCACGAGTTGTCTTTAAATCCAATAATGTACGCCAGGGGGCCTCTGAACTGTATATACACAGTTTTCCCTGTTACATCGGTCTAAATTTCCACTTTTCGACTCACAGGGTTATATCTAGAGTGGAGAACACCTTCAGGATGCTTATAAGCATGCGTTATCGTAGTGAGCACATCATGTATAGTGTCATAGCTGCTGTGAGTAATTTTAAGCGATGCTTCTTGGCCTACATAGTTATTGGGGGGCTGCGGTGATATCCCCTCCGGATCCCTCAGCACAACTCCCCTCCTGGGGGGGGATCAGTAATTAACAAATCAAAATTATTACCGCTTGCCAGTATGTTAAACCGTGTACGAGGGTACGTGATCTCGCTCAAGCCGACTTCCCAATACCCGGTTAGATCAAGCGGTCGGCTAAGATCTAGTGAAGAAGGATTATTTTTGAACGTTTACGTTTGTGCTCCTGTTGCTCGCAAGCATTACATAAAATGTGTGATCCATAGCTATAGCCGCTGTCAAATGTTCTGCACCGAAGTCGATAGAACCCACAAATTATATTTTTCAGGCCAGCTTTTCCAATGCACCAGAACATACTTCTGACCGTTGCGGGTTTTCGTCTGTAAAACCTTCTCCATGTGATATATCTTGTCGGATGACACTGCAACTTTCTGCATCTCTTGCTCATAAAATGATCCTTCCACAATCTCCCCATCAAAATCCTTGAATGTATAAACAGGCGGTGTACACGATATCCTTTCAACGACTGTAAACAATTCATCTGCTTGTATTTATTATCAAAGACTCAATTTAGAGATCCTTACTGTATCATTAATGTTAAACTTCATATTTAATTCATCCATAATTTTGAGAGGTATTGAGCCATATAAGTTGTAAAATACTTCTTGCACATTCAGGGCAGATACTTGAGCAGGATGCATTTTAATGCTATGGTGAAAGCTATGGTTATAACTATGAACAAGATCGGCAAGCATATCTATGTAACGACGGGTGTTTTTAGCTGTAAAGAACCGCCACGTCCGCGATTTGAGTGTTCGTTTAAAACGCTCTATCACCTTTATTTCACTAGACGTTGCATAGTGTATAATGTTCTGCTTTTTCATAAGCATTGCAAACGTAGTGTTGAAGAACTCTTTACCCTTATCGGTCTGTAACCTGGCAGGGATTTCACTCTCCTCTAATATGCTAGAGAATGCACGTGTAACTTCACTCCACATTTTATTTTTTAACGGTCGTACATAAGCCTTTTTTGACTGTTAGCACATATTTAAAATTGTCGTTCATATCACTCAACATGCATGTCACATAGATCAGCCTGAAATAATAGTAACGGTTTCAACACAAAAAACCTATTTCGCGGAAAATGTACTCGGCCAGATTTATGAACTGTATAGCTATCTTCTCCAGATAACCATGTTGTAACCTTTTTCGATTTTATTATACTTTCTTGTGTTGTTTGCACCCCCTTGCGCAATTGAGAAACACCGCCGTAAGAGCCGTGGTTTTTTGCTGTGTAATACATGTCCTGTAACAGTGCGTCCGACCCTGTTTGACTATCCATGTTTATGAAATTAAACAGTCTGAACACCTTAGATTTAAGGTTAAAAACACATTTTATTGAGCGTAAATATATTCATAATGTATCAGAAAACATGCGTATGGAACAAAAACATTCATAGTTTATTGATCAGATTGGCTAAAGCCTTAACACCATGATGTCGTCGTGCTATATAGTTTGTTCTCTTTATAACACATCTGACATTAAAACTTTTACGTGTTTTTCTTTTAACAATAGCTGTATCAACAGTGTATACAAACATAGTAAATGCGACATTTGAAAATTATCATTATTTACAATCAATTAATTTAGGATAATATCCACAATATTCTCAACATAGTAGAAACCCGTAAATCATTCTACGTAATCACTCCATGAAGTACACAATCTTATATGAGCCATCAGTATTTACAATTTTCCTACAGTATTCGAAGATCGCTTGTGTGACCCTTCTGGCACATGTTTTACAATGATTTTGAAAACATATCGATGATCTGCCTAGTCAGCCGAATGCAGGCAAAAGCATCCAGCGCTTTTCTTAAAAAGTTCCTACTTTTTCAAGGCACCTTTCCAGTAACTCATCACCTCTGCAACACCCCAGTTGTCCAGTAGAGGAGCGTCACGCGAATCAAGAATCTCTTTGATGTTTAGTAGAATATACGCATCTTTCAAATCGTGCAGTATGGCCTCTGTAGCTCCTTGTACTCTACACTTTGACGCGGTTACACCCAATGACTCCAAAACATGTAGCACTGCAGGGATAAATCGGGGGTTCCACATTCGGTCCATCAATTCATCAAAATAGCTGGGGAAATAGTATACAGGGGGGTCATATAGACAAGGATGCTCCCTCTGACTGGGGTGGTTAGTAATACACCCATTACATAGTTCGCTTCGATGGGTGGTGATCAGATTCTGCAGGAAGAACGCCACAATCTGATTAAGAGCTGTTATGAAGGAGTTGGTAAGAAGCCCGTCGTGCATGTCCTCGCTGGAAAGCGTTGCGGCTGGCAGGCCTCCCTGATTAGCAGCTTCTTCAGGAGGGTCCGACGGTCTCGAATAGAACAGTGGAGGCGATGACGGTGATGTCGCTAGCCCCAATATCTCTGAAAATAGTGGCTTCAGAGCTGTTATGAAGGAGTTGGTAAGAAGTCCATTGTGCATGTCCTCGCTGGAAAGCGCCGCGTTGTCATTCTCTATGTATGCAATCTCGTTAGCGAAGTACATTGTAGAGCCATAAGGAGTTGTGAATGGAGCCCCCTCTGCAACCAGCCTTATATCCCTTAGGGGCGGGATGTAGGCGCGGCTACAGAATTTACGGGGTGTTTAGAGATCTTGGAATAAGGCACAGCGTATGCGCACAATGTTCCTCCATGTGGAACTCTGCTTAAACACAAATCGTATATGCTTAGCCTTCTTCCTGTGAACTCAAAGCCATTCCTCTTCAGACACTTTCAGCAGTGGAACATAGTCGTCACAACCTGTATACAACCCCTATAGCATTTAAACGGATAACGGACAGGACCTCTAACAACACTAACTTGACAGACACCTTTCCAGCTATGATACATTGTGGCTTTGGCACTCCATTCTTTTAAATCCTGAGAAACAATTTGTTGAAGAATCTCCCAATCCACGATAGTCAAACACACACTCAGGGCGTTTTCCTTAAAATAAAAAGTCACCTCGCTTCTTGGATAATTAAAATGATAGCCCCACTCACTGACATTTTCGAGCATCCAGCATTCCGCTAGTAATACTGGCGGCGGTATTTGCGTTCCTATACAATACAAGTTTACGCTTCTTCGGAGGGCATTGCACATCGGTAAAATAGACGATGTCACCGCAGTCTGATTTAGCATGGTCATAGCCTGGATTCTTGTAATGTCAGACAACTTCCAACTTTCCATGACAAATACGCGCAGTGTTTAAGGCAATCTTTATAGTCTAACACCCCTCCCCTCTGACGGATGAACCCCTCCCCATCCGGATCTCTCTCACACACACCCCCCACACACACACACACGGCCCCCCACACACACACGCACACATTTATCAGAGATAGCCAGAAAACAAACTATATCTTTAGGTTTAAAGATAAAATAGATAGCACCAAGTTAACACACTTGCTCTAACAAGAAATATACGTATATCGGCCATCAAGGTTGTTGTCAATTATAAACTCGTGAATCAGTGGGGCTTTATCAAAGAGAGATCAAACATTGAAAAATGCAAATTTGATTCAGTTATTAGAGATCGGGTTTGTAATCACTTTAGTAACCCGGCGGAGCGCATGATGTTTGTAGACAGTTTGAAGAGGATTGTGAAGTTTCGGCGAGACCTACGATGAATGTATTTTGGCCGACGAAGAATTCCAGGGTGGGAAAACAGAGCTGGTGGGGGGTTATAGGACCTTCAATTTAGTAGAAGCAGCTCAGCAAAATAATATTTCAGCACAGATTAAATGGGGTTAATCCACATTGAAGGAAAGGAGTTTTATTGGAAAAATAATGTCTGGAAATCTCTAAAAACTCATAACTTCATAATACAAAATAAAAATACTATTCAGAATGCCACCTCTCATCAATACATCAGAGCATTAAAGTATTACTTCTAACGTTATCGTCATCGATGGTGTTTCATCTGGCAAAAAATGACTACGGTACGTACAGTAACCATATTATTACTGTAACGTTCTAATGTTAATAAATAACTCTGCTAGTATGTACCGTAGCTGAGTTGGGAGTAGTGAGAAAGTGTCCTAAAATGTTATGGTAATAAATATGATTTGTTGATTGATTTTATTATTTGATTATATGACACAACATAAAAACAACAATACATATTCAAGGGATAACATATGTTAAAATGAAAAACACTTATTTCTTGTATGCATAATTGCAATGCCCATCCAAGGCCATACTCAAATTTGCACCAATCAGCCAGACAGGTGCGCTATTTTTGATTAGCGCTTTAATCGCTTATTACGCGAACTCAAAAGCACATTTAAATCAAATGTGGTGTTTGGCAAATGTGCCAAAACCAGAAATTGAGGAAATATTGATTGTTTGGAGACGGTATCACAGCCCCTTTCAGGTACAGCACAATGATTGGACGGGACAGAACAGGCCCTGACTGACAAGCTCCCGGACAGAAGCAGACACCCTACCTGCTCCACAGAGACCTGATGGCCTTCGTCCCGTGTGCATCCAGTCCCTTTTCATCCTCTGCAGCAGTCGGAGTGCGGTCATGGAAACCTCATGGTTCTTCTCCCCAAACTGCAGGAGCTGTGCAAAGCGAGGGATGTACAGGCAGGGATCTGGAGGATGAGAGAGGTTTCTATCTTCTGGTCACCTTGAAGGTACACTCCTGATTTATGTTATAATGCGCCCAGACCCCCACATTTAAACTTTATTTTTAATTGATATGTATTTCAAATTTCCATATAACAAAAAGGTTTCATAGACAATTGATGTGATTGTATAGTTGAGGGAAGTAAAGAATGGACACCGGAATGATGACAAAACAGAACTAAGCAAGCGTAAATCACAGCAGGCTAGACGATCTGTCTAACACTTGCGGGAGAAAAAGTCAAACTGAGCAACAACAATTTACTAATCCCTGATTTGGGATTTTCAATCTATAAAAGTGTAGTCAAATCCAAAAGCCGTCTCCAGTTGACCGGAGAACTTTTGTACATGATACTGTTAAATGTACTAATATTAACGCCTTGTCTTCCAGGGATAAAGCCTGATATAATTCTGCATGATCTGTGCCAATATACTGTGTTTGTTAATATTTTTCAATATTTACAGAGCAAACTAATTGGTTTGTATCCTTCACATGAAGTTAAGTCTTTGCCCTTCTTACAGTATGTAAGACAGAAATATTGGCTTCATTGCATCATCTGATATGAGAGCATAGTTAAAGATTTTGAATAATATTAATGTGATCTCCCCTGCAAATACTTTAGAAAACTCACCTAGAAATCCACCTGTGCCAGGGAACCTTTCAAGACTTTATGGAATTGGATATTTCCTGTAATGAAAGTAACTGCATCATTCCAGATGCTTCTTGCGCTGATACTTTAAAGATTTTTTGTGTTTCAGTTTCTATTAAATTTGACTCGGAGTCATCATACAGTTCTCTATAATATACTACAAAAACTTCAGCTATTTCTAATGGCTTTACTATATTTTGTTTGTGAACAGCATTCTTATTTTAGAGATTATCCTCAATTTAAATTAATTTGTTTGAGTCTTCCTAATATGGAATGCCAGGTAGTTGCACACTACACTTACTCCGTTACATTTACTTGAGTGACTTTTTGAAGACCTCTCTGGGAACCATCACCTTATCGTGGTGGAGAGGTTTGTGATCCTGAGAGCTGTGTTGTCTGGAGCCTTGTGCTCCTGGTAGGGTCTCCCAAGGCAAAGTGGTCTCAGAGGAGGGGCCAGACAAAGAATGGTTCAGAAGACCCCTATGGAAGATCAATTAAGAGGAGAGGTTACCCTGCCCGGAGGAAGCCAGGGGCCCCCGTCTGGAGCCAGGCCCAGAGGGAGGGCTTGTTGGCGAGCTCCTGGTGGCTGGGTTGGCCATGGAGCCCAGCCGGGCACAGCCCGAAGAGGCAACGTGGCACCATCCTTCATCCTATGGGCCCACCACTCATGGGAGGAACCATAGGGGTCGGGTGCGCTGTCAAACGGGTGGCAGCGAAGGTCAGGGACCTCGACGGACCAGACTCATGCAGCAGAGGCTGGCTCTGGGGACGTGGAGGAAGGAGCCAGTACTTGTGCAGGAGGTGGAGCTCTACTTTGTTAGACTTCAGTGTGTAGTGATCCAGCAGCTTAACCACGCCACCATTGGAAATTCATGCTTATGAATTTCTAAGGTTTGGACTATTGGACTGTGTATAAATATGTCTCCCCCCACACCATCTTCCCAGCGGGTCCTGGGACCCCCAGGTCATAAAGAAGCTTTAACACACACACACACATGCACACACACACACGTCCTGACTCTGCCCGGCACTAAGAAAACAGGAGAAGGAATTTATCACGCCAGCATGCGTCCTTACCATGGCTAGCGTGATAAACCAACCCCCACGCCAGCGAAATGACTGGAGCCTGAGTAAAACCAGATCTGAGTTGTTTTTCTAAACCTCAGAGAGTGACTAGTTGCAGAAAAACAAAGTGATCAATCAAAGACGCCCTTTCCACGAACTCTGCGGACTATTGCATTTGCATCCAAAATAATTAGTCATGTTTAATCTGAAAGTGCCTTATAATTATCCGTAATGTGTTGTGAAGAGTTTGTAACATTCCCAAGACTACACCTTTAAAATGTCTGATGATATGTTCTGCTGCTTGAATTGATAAAAGATCAAATGTTGATATTTGAAGGATTGATATTGATATGATATTGGTATCAATGAATTGCTTATTTCATGAGCTGTAAGAATATGTGTTTTGTATTCTGAACGTATGTACCTCCAGGAAAGTAGAGAAATTAACTCAGTGCTGTATCTCCTATATAAAGATTTAT
>JAODUE010001736.1:0-12242 GCA_027564755.1 Amblyopsis hoosieri
GTGTGTGTGTGTGTGAGAGAGAGAGAGAGAGAGAGAGAGAGAGAGAGAGAGAGAGAGAGAGAGAGAGAGAGAGAGACCCGTCAGGGGTAATGAGTGTTGTCAAGGATGGAAAGTAAAGATTCCTCACACTATCAATACAATAGTAGATTGGTTACACATATATTGGACGGAACATTTGCTGCAGTTTGTTGGTTCGTTCGTTTTATACTGAACAAAACATTTCCTTGAAAACGTTTGAATCTTTCTTACAACTACTTTCAAAGACATGTTTTCTGTGTCTAATGGCCATGGCGAGTGTTGCTCAATAGACATGTATTAAATGTGTAGCTGTAGGGTGTTTTATACATTAGCGAATATTTGTCATTATCGCTATTAAGTACCAGACCAGTATCAAATGTTACTTTCATTACCATCTCTTTTCATCTTAAATGTATGCCTTTTCATTCTGATATGAAGGGCATGAAGTTTAAAATCTGAATATATACTGTGGACATATCCTTCCTATTGGAACCGGTTTCGTGCACTACAGCAGCGACAGAGTTCCAAAATCGTCTTGTTCATCTGTACAGCTGAAACATAATCTACAGCAGTAAAAGCACAAACAATTGCGTTGTTGTTGTTAGCCATGTGAATGTTGTTCAATCCACAGCCCAAATTCTCCTTGGCGCTCGGTCCACCGCTGTTCACTGAACGTAAAGTAAATGTTACACCATCTTGAACGCAGGGACAGATAACCAGGACTGGAAAAGAAACAGGTGGAACTAATGAGCCAGTCAACTATGAAGCAAGAGGCAGGAACCGTGACAAGGAGGGTTGTAGACACCACAGACAGGAGGAAAACAAAGGCACATGAATACAGAATCAGAACAAAACAAAGAGCAGACAGTTACACCCCATTGCGGGGAAGTAATTACTAACTTTAACACATCATCCTGCAGAGACCATCATGAAGTCAGTTCATCTCTAGGCCTGTGTGGTCCTGGTTGGGCAGTGTGCTAACCACTGAAGTATAAAGTCGTTTGGCTAACTACAATATGGCTGGTATTGTTGTGTTTATGTCCCCAGAAAGAAAATCCAATTTACTTTGCATGCCTTGATATTGTTGTCTGCGACATCTGCTTTGGTCTAGCAGCAGAGCCAATGGCTGAGCTCAGAGGATGCAGGGATGGAATATGACCCTCACGAGCAGAAGCAATCACTTCACACAGACCGACACCAGCGCGCCAAGTACGCCAACACACAAACTTGCTTCTCTGCGAGAATGAGTCGTAGGATGATGCAATTTCATCATCTCATCTTGTTCCGCCAAGTTAGTGCCATGACATCCGTCCATAACGATCAAATCTGTAAAACAACACGTCAGATATTTTCCATTGTGTGACAGATATGCCCTGTAATAGTTTTCATACGTTAACATTAAAATCAAGGTGCAGAGCACGCAGCAGATCCTTTATATAAAATAGGGGCAAAAGGCCATACAGGCTTGATTGAGTCCAGGCCCTGCTTAATTTCCACGTGTACTATGCATTATAAACTAGCTACATACAAAGTAAACGCTAGAAGGACGCTACTGGCGTCATTGCAACGTACAATACTGTATTTAAATATATACATTATTAAGGTTTACAGAGATCATGTGACCATACTTTGGTGACCGCAAAATACATGCATGTCTTTGTTCACGATTTATCTCCCCACATGCTGTGTTTGTGTCTTCTTGACAGAAGTGAGTCACACTTTTGGACTGGAAAAAGTTAGACTTCATTCTAGATGGCTGAAATCATTGGTAGAACGATTGGTTGAAGGCTAAGGACACAGACAAAATGAGAATTCGAGCGAAATAATTATTTCAAAATGTGATTTGACAATATGTGACATTGGCCTGTAACTCTATAGTAATTATTTTCTAATTGGGTATCAGGCATTGTATAGAGAAGGGTTTCTATAGTACAAATCACTTGATAGATAATAATAAAGGTGTCACACTGTTCCAGACCTATAGACTTTAGGTTAAGACGTTTCATCTGTTGATTTTCATGCTGTTAGTTCGGGCAAGACAGAAAATAATGCATGCTAGCTGCAAGCTGATTCAGTTGATTGATTAAATAAGCAGCAATACTGTACATCAGAATATAGGCTTTGTGTCAAATACAACTGTGTTTGCCATAATTTGTTGCCAACAACATATTTGTGTTTTCTGAAAACTGACTGCATTTATATAGCGCTTTTATAACCTTTAGGTTAAGACGTTTCATCTGTTGATTTTCATGCTGTTAGTTCGGGCAAGACAGAAAATAATGCATGCTAGCTGCAAGCTGATTCAGTTGATTGATTAAATAAGCAGCAATACTGTACATCAGAATATAGGCTTTGTGTCAAATACAACTGTGTTTGCCATAATTTGTTGCCAACAACATATTTGTGTTTTCTGAAAACTGACTGCATTTATATAGCGCTTTTATAACCTGGCCACTCAAAGCACAGGATTAACTCACATTCACCCAGTCACACACCAAAGGTTGTGTCAGCCATGCAAAGTGCCATCTAATCACTGAGAGCAGTTAGGGTTATGTGTCTTGCTCATGAACACCTCGACACTTGGTGTGAGGAGTTACTTTAAGTATAAGTAGAGAATAACGTTAATAATACATATTTTGACATAACCTGGGATTTGATTTAACAGATGAAGCTGTATGGAGGACACTGTGAAATTAATTGATACATGCAGTCCTTGGACCGCAAACCAGCCACAATGAAATCACCAAAAGAAAGGAAAATACAGTATATATTAAAAAGAATGTCATAACAATTGTAACGCATATTAGCCTCGCGAGACCATCCTGACCTTGCGAGCTTCAGTTTAATTTCACCTTGAGAATCAGTCTGGAAAGTCTAGCAATCATTTTTAATGTGTCTGAGTAGACTGAACTTTCTAATCAGTTGTTATGCGGGTGTGGTTTAGGTTTGCCGACAGCAAAAACAGCCAGAACGCATATTTCATATGCCAGAAACAAATTGTCAAATTTTTAACGATTAGGCATAGTGCAAAACTATTTTCTTGTAGTGTATCATTCAATAACTGGCCTTTGTCAACAGCTGCACAATGTCAAAGCAACTCACAAAAGCAGATTGTAAACATGTAACCAAATGGATAATGTTATTTCATCTAACTTCACCGAAAATATAGGCTACCAGTGTATATATATATATATATATATATATATATTCCCCAATTAAGCAGCTATATTGATCTTAAATGTGTCATTCCCAGGTCTTGGTTTAATCCTGTTTATCTGAGAAAGCACATATTTAATGGGACAGAGAAAATAAAAACATATTTTAATTTTGAGCCTTTATTAGATTACATAAGAACCCTATTGGAAAGTGAACCACAACAGCAGTAGCCAGAGAGAGGAAGAACAAAAAATCCAACGGGATGTCTCGTAACCTTGGTAACTTTTGTAATGCCAGGATTGGATCACAAGCACATAAACAACAGCCATAAATAATAGAGAGAGAGAAAAAGAAAATCTCCTTTCCCTACAAGAAAGAAACTGTTTCTGGAATAAATTCTATAAACTCCAAGATGACAACTGCACAGTGACTCCAAGTTTTTAATGGTCCTTTGGCTTGGGTGAGCTCATTATGAAAGGGATATTTTTCATTCTCAGACCCCGCTGCTTTGTAATTATACCATCTTGCATACACATCGACACAGGAGATGTCACTTCTAGTGAAGCCATGAAGGTTTGTGATATAATAGCATGGCGTTAAAGGTAAAGTTCTCTGCCTAATTGAGTTTGGGGACCAGTGACCAAATGTTGGTTTACTTAGACGTTTGTAATGACTTAATAGGAGCAGACTGGCGTAGTTAAGTTTGGCCTCAGCAAAAACACTTAGGTTGCAGGAGCCTAGGGATTGCAGCATTACATAAAGGTTGCTGACGTGCGTTATTGTGTTTATGTACTTCACGGAGGCGAGTGGGAGAAAAGGCTGATTTACATTAGGGGACAGCTGAGCTTGGGAAGAGCCAGGGTGAGCAGAGAAAGAAATATTGCTGACAAACAGAGAAAAAAAAATGCATACTATTAATATATAGACGTAGTGAAAGAAATGTGGTAAAATATGGGACAAAGACATTAAAGTCAAAAACTGGAGTTGCACTTCATAAGGGGATTTATATTGCTTTGACAGAGAGAGGGAGGGACATGCAGGAAACGTGAGTGTTTAATAAGCTCTTAGTGCAGTGGTTCTCAAACCATTGACCTATGACCCCCAAAACTAAATTTCAACCGCACTTGTGCAGATAAATAAACACAAATAAAGATAATAATATCAATATTGACATTTAAAATGATCCAAACCGACCACTACTGAATGTGTGTTATTATGCAGCTCAAGTGACAACAGTCACAGTCTCTGCACCTTGCAAGCCCCAAAGGCATGAACAGCGAAATGAATAAGGGCAGAGGAAGTGAAGACATTTGATTCACTTCTACTACTTCAATACAAGTGTTGTAGCAGTGTTTAAACTCAGCTAGTGTGTCCAAGGCTATCCTGCCAACATTCCAACTTGCTATTTGAGCCTGTCATTGGTATAAAAGAGGTCTTTTAGGTTTTATAATGCAAGGCTGTAAAATAAACAGAGAGAGAGAGAGAGAGAGAGAGAGAGAGAGAGAAACTAATTTCCACGTCAAGTCAGTATATACCAATTAAATCAATTAACTTCCAGCTAACCAAAACAATCTTTTGACTGCAGTGTCTTTATTTGTGGTGGACAGTATTCACCCAATTTCTTACATATATTTTCAATCTCCAATATACTGTATGCCCCCGTTTCACCACACCAAGAGTAAACATGGGAGGACAAGTAGCTCTAGGAGGTGCCATAAAACATTCGGAATGTACTGTACCTTTAAAAAAATTATGTCAATTTCACAAAGCTATACACAGTTTATGCTTTTATTTAAAAGAAATTCCATTACCACAACTTTTGCGTCATGACTGCTGGATAATGTAGGGCCCTTTAATGGCATATATAAATAAATAAAGCAAACTGTGTGATCCTTGAGAGGTTATAAAGAGGAGAAGCTGTATTAAAAGGCAAAAAAAGGAAGAAGTATTTCTTCCTTTTCGACAACAAATATCCTCAATTTCTCTGACAAAACAGACATTAAATGAAACGACTATATGACTAAGTGGCACTGAAATGTTCTTTATACGTCTGCTGTGCAAAAAATCCCCAAATATTTATTTTGAATGTCCTTTTCAACTTCCATCAATTCATTGTAATTATTATGACAGATGCTGACAATTATTGATAATTCATGATAATTATGCTTAGTAGACATATTTATGATCAAATTTCACGTTTGTAAATTGTTTGTTTTAGTCCACATACAGCATGTGTGCCTATAACTCTAAGCCCATGTGCATACATGTACATATACGTTTATATAGGATGTAATGGCCTAATCTTGCAAATACAAATTAACCATATTTTATTTTTTATACTTTGATTCCAGAGAAAGACAGTGACAGATTTATTGTTTGTGTAATTATTAATGCCTTGCCCATCAGATAATGTGCTTCACACATGGGCATTGTCACAAACGTTTGTTTCAAGATATTTAGCATTTAGCACATGCCAAAACTGCTACTTCATATTAGCATTCCTGTATGAGATATGGTACGTCAGCGGAACAATCTATGCCAGTGAAATGCCAGCAGCTGTTTTGGAAAAGGCATGGTTGGCACCTTTCTACCTTTGACAGGTTTATTGTTTTCCAAAGCTGTTGTAAAGTTCTAAGAAGTCATTTCAGGCCGAAATAAATATTTTTATTTTGCCACTTTACATATGGCTATATCCCCCTTATTATGGGGGATCCTGGTCCTGGAGGGCTGTTTCAGATGCCTCCCTGCTCCAACACACCTGATTCTAATGAATGGGCCGTTAGAAGCCTGATAACAAGCTATTCATTTGAATCTGCTGTGTTGGACCAGGATTCCCCACTCCTGGGGTGTTTCTCAATGTCAAGGATGCTTCCTTGGTAGGACGGATCCTTCCAAGTGCCTTCCTAGTCGGGTCCTTCCGAGGCTAGGAAAGACATTTGAAAAACACGTAATGAAACGGCCTAGCTAGTGTGCAAGATGATGTCATTCAAAAAAAGTCCCACCTTCAAAATCATGATGCTTAATTAAACCACGTGTTTGGTTTTGAACAGTTGGAAAAACAATGGATCGTGCTGTATTGTTGTTAGTTACGTTTTGCGCCACTTTTAAATTTCTCCTCTTCTGACGTTCGCACAGGATTGTGGGTATTTTTAGTACGCAAAGGACGCACACATGCATCCTTCAAAATCCTCTGATCGAAGGACTGAGTCTTTGGTAGAATTCCAAAGTATCCTAGACATTGGAACGGTACTTTGTCGAGATTTGATGACATAGCATACAGCCGTCAAGGATCCTTCCTTGACATTGAGAAACACCCCTGGTCTAAGTGATAACCCGAGATTATAATGACACCCAGTGAAAAAGATTTGTGCTTTAGTGTCCTGTTTTTTCTTCTCCCAAAAACATCTGGGGTATGATGAGACAGACCAACAATGTAAATGAAAGATTATTGCCTTTTAATCAAATAGCTCTTGTTCGATAAAGCACTTATACTCCTACTTTTTTAGCCAAACCTCCAGAAAGAAGTGATTTTGCTTGTTACCCATTTATAATGAACCCCATACAAAGTCTAATAGCCTATAGACCTAAGACTATGCAATATGTTTATAAAACGTTTATACTTGTCAGAGTTTTGTATTTTGTTTTGAAAATGCTTATGTTGTGACCACCCAGAAGCATCTTCCACTCCAACAAGAATATGAGCTGTTGTTAAATGTTAAATTGTTTATAAAAATTAAGCAAAAAAAAAAAAAACTTTGTTAGCAATGATTTAAAAACAACATTGTGCTGAGATGCAAAGTAAACAAAATATATTTAATTAAACCGTTTAAATACTGCCAGTTTAGAGATAGACAAAAGATCACTTTATAGAAATGAGGCCATTTGCCAAATGCCTGGCATTGCCTCTCCCATCGTAATAAACCAGAACCCCGTTCTCTGTCCACTGTCGACCAATCTCTCAAAAAACAAGCGGTGACAGGCGGTTGCATTTCACAGACATTCTCTGCAAGGGGCTGTAGAATGGAAAGTGTTTGGTGCCTCACTTTATTTTATGTTTTTCTCTTTCCTCCTCTTTACACGTCATATGTGAACTGACAAGCTGACTTAGACGAAGGTGGAATATTTGCGTTATTCGGTTGGAATTTTGACTCTTGTCTCTGGGCTATTCAGCAGTGCTTCTTTGCTCCTGTTTTCTCCCAAAAAGAATAAGACATGATTAGAACTGGGTCAGAGAGCTGTAAAGAATAATAATAATAAATAAAATGTTCAATGTGTCACACAGTAATCAGGTGAAAAAACAGCTTCAAAAGGAACTTTCGACATAACCTACACCTTTATTCACAATATTGCAGGCCAAACATTAGCGACAACATATTTAAAAATCTCTTTAACCTTATGCTTACTATATTGGTCCGACCGTCCGAGTATGTAAGAAACCTAATCCTGAAGTCTAAAAAGCACAGAGAGAGGATGACAGACAAACCCACAAAACAAAGAAACCATCTGGAGTGATGGCTGGTTGTTTTGGTGTAGAAGGGATGTGCATGCTAGTATTGCTGACAGCTATCATTAGCTATTATTCATAATTGCCTTTGGAATACGCTTCTGGGAGCTGATTTATTTGGACGCATCGGGCAGACCGATAGACAGATGTGACCTAAACAGACACACAAACACTTCCATGTGCAGGCACATGCCGCCCATGAAGACATCACACACATACTAATAGAAGCAGATTAAATCAGACACAGACAATTATACACACACACACATGTGAAACAAAATTATGTTCATGCGTGGTCTCACGCATGGACACATTGATAGACTCGAGGTAATGACAATGACACTTCAGTGTATTGGAAATACTGTACACTGGCTGCTGGGGACTGAAACTATGCATTGCTCTCCTCCCTTCCTGGCTACTTCATAACACGGCTCAATCTAGACACAAAAAATAATCCCATCTTGAAAAGACATCTCATACCAAGAAATAGTCATACAAGAAAAAAAGAGAATACTGTTTCCAAGCAGCCGTAGACCTACCAAAGCAGCTTCCAAGGTAATATTTTTTTACCTCATGCTTTATTCATCTCCCGCCATTAAACAGTATCCTCTATTTGGGAACCAGAAGATGGCTTGTGTGATTGTGTGATTCCCACAGCTATATGTAGGGAAAAAACAAAATCAGGAGGTGCTGAGGTTAGCTGGTTGGCTGGCTGAGGCCAAACGTCAGCCAACAGATGGAACGAGAGGACAAACTGAACACAATGTCATTATGTAATGGCACTGTGGCTGAGAGCTTACGCTGAGCTTTCCCATTTGAGACAGGAAACATTGGGTGCACCAAAGACGGAACACTTTAAATTAACCAACAAGGTGACCAGTCTAACGCTAAACAGACACTTTATAGATATAGTGAAGGCGTTGTTGGGCTTTCAACGTGCAACCACTTTATAAACACACACACACACAGTTATATAGCACTCTGCTTTGAAGATCTGGTTAGGTTGCTAATCAGGCGTCAACAATCTAAGCTAGCGGCAATTACCAACACTCTGCTTTGTTTCTGCTTAGTTTACAAGTAACCTTCGTGTCAATGTGAAAGCAGTTTGTGGGACAGTGTGTGTAATAGTATTTCTGCCACTGTCTCAGTGTGAAGGCACACTCCTAAATCAATTTGCACATGTACTGTATTAAGTATGCAGTAAGTATGGTGCCTGGCCTATAATAGACATACAGGAATTCACTGCTGTGGCTGTGTGCTGTGCTAAGATGAAGTCATCCACGTGCCTAAAACAATTGCACTGAGGCTGGAGTACCTCACGTGGACACGGGCGATGGCTAATTCTTACCTTATTGCTGAATTTAAAGGTAGAGTCAGAGATTTTAAGCTAATACACTTTTTGTCAAATTCAGCAAATATCTGCTCATGTTCCGCTAGATGCCTGTATCTGGAGTTTCTACACAGGCCTGGTTCTGTAAATATAAACACAAACAAAGTGGTGCAGACCGCACCACACAACATTATCCTAGCCTTGACAACACATTTCCAATGTGTGGGGCAGTGCTTCAAAGGGAGCATCATATGGCATTAAAGGGAGAGGTGTTTTTGTTTGATAAAGTTCAAACATCAACAAACTTATTCTAGAATGACTGACTCCACCTTTAAGTGGGCCATTCATTCCAACCGCTTAACGATTTACAGTAGTTATGTGGGAACCTCTGGTTCTTAAATCTCACCACTGTACTATGACAACCCTCAACAACACTTATTACAGAGTTCTGGAAAGGCAGTCAAGCAGTCTTAAAGACAGTGAATGTTCCAGTACATTACCTTGAATTACCTTGATTACCTTGGAATATTGTTTAAATGTAATCACTTTGAGCCTTATAAGAAGAGATGGCGTGTAAAAAGGCTCAGCGACAGTGTTTTTATAATTAATCTGATTGAACAGGTTGCTGCTAAGGAGAAGAAGCTTCTAAAATCCAGTGAAAGTAAGACATGTTAAAACAAATACTGAGAAAGAGTGCTGAGGGAGCAAATTAACAACTTGGGAGCGAAATCACAATATGGTGCATGGATTAATATCACTGACAAAAGTGTGTTTAAAGGAAGATTGGCAGCGTAAAAATGGCGAGTGTGAAATTAGTAGGGACAGAGGCAGGAATGCTTTGAGGGCTTATTATTCTAAATCTCCTGGTTCAACTGCCAATATTGCATCTGTTTCTGGATACCGCGGAGACGATGGAAAATCCCCAGGCAAAAAAAAAAAACACGACTTCACACACAGATAGACATACAGAGAATCTACATTTTCTTCTTTCTTACATAACTGACCGGTGACTGTGTGCGCCTTTGGCAGCCATACTTGATCGTTGAGAACATCTGGGTATCGTCCAGGCCTCAGCAGCTATACCACATCCTCTGCCGCCTTGAGTTGAGATGCCCCCACTACCATTCCTCTCCTGACGTAGTTGACCACAGAAATGGTCAGCGCTAAATGTAATTGTTTATGGATTGAATATATCAGATATCAATGTCTGCTTCTCATTACAGAGTACGGTTTACACTCAGCTGCTCCCACACAGATGAAGGAACAGTTATCTCTGTGGTCAGACTATGGATTTCACAGACAGGACCCCTGAGGACCCACTGCAGGTGTGTGTGTGTGTGTGTGTGTGTGTGTGTGTGTGTGTGTGTGTGTGTGTGTGTGTGTAGTTGTGGAAAAGGGGAAGGGGTTGCGTTGTACAATATGTCCCCCCTAAGAGCGCTATCCTCACATAATATTTTTTTTCTCATTCTTTTATTTTCTAATTCTATTGACCAGATGTTTAAAAAAAGCCAATGCAGCAAGCTGCTATTCCTCTCTCTCTCCTGTTGTGGTCCATGTGTGTTGTCGTCATTTTTTCCATGTTGGTTATCTCTCCAAATACTCCACGTGCAGAGCACATCCAGTGCATGTAGACAGACAGACAGATGGACAGATGGACCGACAGACACACACACACAAACACACATTGTGGTCCCTTTAACACAAACATCACTAGGGATCTAATTTTTGAATGAAATATGGGATCTGCTGCCTGAGAGTGATTGGTTCTGACGAAATTGACAAGAGATTAATGGATAAGCTTAAAGGGGGTTTAGTCATGCTCCATGTTCATTTAAGACACATCTCATCTGGTCAAAGTGTTTTCTAATGAATGTTGTGACATTGAGTACCTCTATCATTGTGTTATAAGATCAATTCTCACACACACACACGAAAAAGAAACATTGCCTTGAAAGAAATGTCTACTGTCTACTGGTCCAGTTTTCCATACCAGCAGAGCTTAAGAGTGAAAAGAACTAGACAGCTCCATATGTCATGCAGATATTCATAAAACTAAATTTGGAACAATATTAAAACATTTTGTTGTTGTTGTTGTTGTTTGGTTTTTATATTTGTCACCAATGTTCATTACTTACACTCATAGGCTACCAGACTGCAACAACAAATGGACTGCAGTATTATGAGGTCACCCATTGGTAGGGAATTTAGATATATTCTAGCGTATAATTATAGTCTATAATTTGAAATGACTCTTTAACCCATTTAGTATTTTAATTTTTTTACTGCATCAACCTGAAATATATGTACACCGAACAGGTCCTTATGTTGCACTCATGAACGCACTGATGAATGATACAATACTTAATTAGTTCAACAGGTGTTGGAATACAAGCTCTCATCTCTGTTTTTCTCCTTGCATGTATGATGCAACATGCTGGCATGTTGACCAGCGGCATAAAGGCATTGTGTGTTTTGTGGAGAAATAAAAAGTCAATAGAGGGAGAAAATGTTTCTAGAAATATAATTCAGCCAAATAAACTTTACTATCATTATAAACCCAGACCAAGCTTAATGCAGATGGAGGCTTATGGGAGCATGTTCCTTTCAAGATGAGACATTCAGCTTGCCACACAGGGCAACCCTTTATGGCATTACACAAATGTCCTGTCTCTGAGCGTCCTGCAGATTCTAATAAATTTCCCCTTAAAAATGCTCTTGACATCCTGCTAGCCCAGCCAAGGTGGATCTGCTGACTCGCACCAAAGGACCAGAGAAGGTGGCCAAATTCTGACAGAAAAAACTCTCTGTTCACTTGATTAAATCCAAAGGGATTGCTGTCTCCAGATCCAAAAGACTTAATTGCCAAGATGAATAATACAGAGAGGAAAAGAGCAGCTCCAGAAATAATTGCCAAAACCAGAGAGGGAGGGAGGGAGAGAGAGAGAGCGAGAGAGAGAGAAAGAGAGAGAGATTCGGGCAGTTATTAGCCTACATGCATAGAAAGATAATTCCTGATGCACAGAAAATTAGACATGGCCAGAGCCATGGAAAGAACAGAGTTACGCCAACGGAAGTTCTTCATTTTCAACGGTCACGTGGTTCATGGAGGCAAAACCTATGGCAAAATAGTTCCAGGAAGTGCTTGGTGGGCAATTTTTATATATATATACACTACCGTTCAAAAGTTTGGGGTCACCCAGACAATTTCATGTTTTCTATGAAAACTCACACATT
>JAODUE010001737.1:0-12242 GCA_027564755.1 Amblyopsis hoosieri
TGGGTGACACAGATTCTGAGGGAGCACCCTATGGCATCGACTGGATTTCTATATTATCAATAATGTAGTTATCCGAAAAAAATAATAATCGATTAATCGAAAAAATAATTGATAGACTAATCGACCAAAAAAATAATCGTTTGGTACAGCACTAAACTAAGCACATACAGTGAATCTCCTCATTACATCATCATTATTTGTGTGTGAAATGGTGGTCGGCAGTTTAGCGCAGGGGTTAAACCTCACTCTCCGACACCTCAAAAGACACCTTGGCAACGTACGCCAGAGCCCATTGCCAAGACCTGTCAATATTTTCAAATCTGTACTTTAGATAACAACCCTCAAAGTTTAGAGGGGGATTTTCTTATATTACATCCATTGGAGTGTCATATATATATATTTATTTTGTCAAAGCCACAAACTGATATCAAATATGGATTTAGTCCAATTGCTTTCATGTGAATAGTGGTGAGTGGGACTGGTGAGTTTTCCCCCAATGTTAACACCCACTTCTTCATTCACAAAACACACTTGGTTACACAGTGCATGGTCAAAATTAAGTTGTGCAGTATTGAACCGCCTTTAACTTGATAACAGCGCGGATTCTCCATGGCACTAAATCATCATCCTTATGTTCAACAGTTACATTCATTTTCGGCCATGATTGTGTATGTGGAAAAATTATAGAACACATATCTACAGAACACTGTCAATAGCAACTCAGTCCAAATTCTGATTGATGTGTATACTGGTTGCTTTTTGCTGACATTGTTTCGGTTAATCTCTTAATCTCTTCAATTAATATGTCCTATTTGCTTTAAAAAAAGCACACATACACACACAGCTGTGGCATTCTCATACTGTAACTGCACACACAATAGAATACAATGATGACCGATGACCTGGAATGTGCATCCCTAGTAATAGGCACTAATTTAGACTGACTTCCATTACCACCTGTCAACCATTTGAAACAATCCCTTTTCTGAGTGCATGTGTCAAACCAATACCAATTTGGTAGTGAAAATGATCACACCTTTATTTAATAACTACTGAGTCAAATGCTTGAGATCATTCAGAGCTATTGTCTCTGAATGATCTCAGGCATAATTGGGCCATGGATTGATTGGGCAGACAGCTGCTTTTAGGGGCTTAATGATGCATGCGCTGACAGGAAACACAGATTGAATTATATCTACCCGTGTTGACCTCCAGCAACCTCTTCTTCTTCTGCTGTTGCTCTATTTTCTCCCGCTCAGCCTTCTCCTTCGCCACACGGGCTCTCTTCTGCTTCTCCTCTGCCTCTCTCCTCCTGATGTTCTCCTTCAGCGCTTGCTATGGAGGATGAGGACAGATAGATTACCTAATGGAATACATTACAGCAGTTTGTTTCAATGCAAATGCAAACCAAGTAAAAATCATCCCGGGGTGGGTTGTGGGTAACAAACCACCACATTACAGTACGGCCAGTCAGGACATGCTCAGCTGTCAAACCCTGCAGATATCTTTATCAGACTACACTCAGTGTGTCTCGCCAGTAAGGCATGTTCCATACAGGCACAAGGGATTACAGCTAAATACAGAGATGGGTGGAGAGAAAGCAGAGATACTGTAGGTGTGATGTAGTAAAGCTCTCTCTGGTTATATTTGGGGGGTGCAGGCACCTTCAAAGAAAGCAGCTTTACTATCGATTTTTTTGATTTATTACCCATAAGCATCCACCATTAACCATATATGTGAGAATTAACTTTTAATAAATAGATTGTGATTATAAGGGGCTTCTGGAGGTTTGTCCAGGTGTGCTATTCAAATCCACCAAATGCAATGCAGTAATTTGTGTAGGCTGTATAAAACATATTTACATGAGTGGCTACTTGCTACTCAGAGCAGGATGGATGGTGAGTCTAATAAAATACTAGCCTGTTGCAGTCAGACCCGATACGCACTAAATTTTTAACTAATCTGTTACAACTGTTTTGATTGCCTCATCTTGCTCGAAATACGCCCGACTTCAATGTCATCTCACTACCTCACTCTGATTGGTTCGTTAGCAGGGTGGCTGTGAAAACGCTAATACGAACAGGGTATTCTAGACTATAATCTCAGTGCAAAAAAATTATCTGAGAGCAATAGTCTGGGGAGCCAAGCTACTAAAATACCCCCACCCCCAACATTTATGTTAGTTCCAACTACACACATTAGCAAATTTAGCTATGACAAAATAGCTTTGGCAACTACAGTTCAATGAGATGTGTTTTCCAATCAAGTTCATTTTGTTTCAACAATATATGTTGATGGATTGAGAAAAAAATAAAAAAATAAAAAAATGTAAATAGTACACCAAGTCTAATAATTTGATGACATGTAATCAATAACAGTAATATTAGCAATATAAACGTTACACTGATCAAGTGTTACGATATGCCATGTCTGTCAACATCAGGGAGGTCAAACACGAGCAGCATGCGATCAGGAAAGGCCCTGCCTGCTGAGCCAAACATACTGTACATATACAGTCAAATACAGCAGCTGCTGTGTGGGAGTGTGTTGATGTCTAGCACATCAAGAGTGACACTGGAAGACAGTGAAAATAGATGTGTGAGCCCAAAGTTTATCACAGCCTCTTTTCCTACATTTCAGGAGTTCTACAGTCTTTGTACAATTTGCATCACATACTGTAAGCCCATCTGTGGAAAGACGTAAACGCCAACTTATCGGACAACACAATATAAAAGATTTACTATGCTAAATTAAGATATGCAGCAGAGTGTTCCTGTCTGCAAGAATTTCTGACTAAGCTTACTGCCTTGTGCTATGCAGGATACATTTTGTGTAATTTATTAACCATATGCCCATTTAGTTTTGAGCACAATTCTCTTCTTCTGTTAAAAGAATGAAGTTCACAAATTACACAATACAATTACAACACTATCATCCAAAGTGACAAACCTTATACCATCACACAGGCAGCCCATTTTCTAGCTAGTTGTACTCAAGCCGCAAAGTAGCCTTCGTTTGTGGGCTTGCCTGCACTGTCGCTTAAGGAGAAACTTTGCGTATCTGCCTTAATACAGTACATACATAGGTTAACAAATAATCAATGATGGTTCGATTAGTCTTTCGCCCCTATACCCAGGTCGGACGACCGATTTGCACGTCAGGACCGCTGCAGGCCTCCACCAAACGTTTTTTTTACGTTTCAAATCAAGAGCTTAGTATTTGAATTTTTTTTTGTAGATGAACATGTACTGCAGATATAATAGTTTACCTGTATACAATATGTCTTATATATATTGTCAACACATTCTTACTACATGGACTGCTAACATTGAATTACATAAAGTTATTGAAACATTGTTACATCATCTTATATCTCCACTAAGCATAAGTTAATTCTTTAAATAAATGCCAAGTAGACAGCATATGATCATGAACATAATTGATTTACTGATCCATTCATTTTTATATTTATTTCCTGGTCATGAAAGTATGGGAAAATTGGATCCCGTCACAATCAGTTTCTCCTAGTTTCATTAAGAACAAAATTTTTACAATGGAGAAAAATGTCAGATAGACATATCTACTTGCACTGATCCTTCAACATAAATGCAGGAGGTCTGTATTAATCGCTGATACAATTTATGGGAATAAGAAAAGTTATTTCTTGTTAACACTGTGGGTGAGAAAAGCCACACATACCCACACAGCAAGGGACACCAGGGTGTGTCTAATATCAATTGACAGAGAGCGCTACAGAGAGCATGCTAAAAAAGGTCATTTGTATTAATGTTTAATTATAATACAATGTTATAATGTCTGCTATAATGTGTGATAATGTTGTTTTAACCATTTGTGTACCTAATTATATATCTTTCCCTTTTTTAAGACAGCAAGAAGAGGTGATGATATCTTTATGTTGATTTTAAATAATGCTATATGCCTTTGATCCAAATATTAGGGGTTTCATTTTGGCAAATTCTGAATTTGTTGGTGTTTTAAAATGATGTGAGTTCTGTATTGACAAAACTAACAGACAAAGTTAAATGTTTAAAATTATTTAAACCAATCTTACCTCCCAAAAGGAAGTAATTTATGAGGCCTCCTCTTGACACACACATTCCTGAATCCACACACAGTTAATTAAGAGAAATACCATAGTTTAAATTAATCTAATTTAAACTATGGTATTATTACATAATACACTCTGCTAACCCTTTTTGATATGCCATAGGTTATTCTAACAAATATTTATTGATTCTCCTTTTTGTTTATAAATATATAAATATATATATATATATATCAGTATAAATACAGCTGTTCTGTGAAGGCCTCAGAAGTTTGTTAGAGAACATTAGTGAACAAACAGCATCATGACGCCCAAGGAACACACCAGACAGGTCAGGGATAAAGTTACAAATTAATAATAATAAATATAAAAAATAATAATAAATAAAGTTTAAAGACGGCTCAGGTGGGAGAATCTGTCCACAGGATAACCATTAGTCGTGCACTTTACAAATGGGCCTTTATGGAAGAGTGGCAAGAAGACAGCCATTGTTGAAACAAAGCCAGAAGAAGTCCCGTTTGCAGTTAGCCACAAGCCATGTGGGGGACACAGCAAATGTGAAGGAAGGTGCTCTAGTCAGATGAGACCAACATTGAAGTTTTTGGCCTGAATGCAAAACGCTATGTGAGCTATTTTGCAAAGACGAATGGGCAAAACTTTCAGTCTCTAGATGTGCAAAGCTGGTGGAGACATACCCCAAAAGCCTTGTAAATGCAGTGAAAGGTGGTTCTACAAAGTTTTTTTCTATACTTGTGCACGCCACACTTCAGTTTTTTATTTGTAAAAACACAAACAAATTGAAAACCTCGTATAATTTTCCTTCCACTTCACAATTATTACTACCACATGAAATCCCAATAACATACATTCAAGTTTGTGGTTGTAACGTGACAAAATGTGGAAAAGGTCAAGGGGTATGAATACTTTAGCAAGCCACTGTATGTAAAAGAGATGAATAGCAGCACTGGGAGATTTGGAGACTATTGATAATACAAATAATACTAAAGCAGATTTTAGAGTAGTGTCGGTGAGCAAATGAAAGCTGAGCTGAGCAAATGAGAGCTCTGGTTTTGTGCCATACTAATCCACAAGTGCTCTAACCCAAAGTAAAAGCAGCGCTTCAAGGGGGTGCAATCTGAACAGATAACCTCTTGTACGTAAGGCCATTTACATGATTGTGAAGTGTACCATTTATCTGGAACCACACCATCTTAAATACAGAAGAAAAAAGGACAAAATACAAGCCTTAAAATCAACATGTAGAGATGGCACTGACTGGGGAATTATATAGTAAATTGCAGTGTGTCATAATTCCATATTGCCTATCTATCAATAGTCAGCTATTAGACAAGATATCTACTGTAGATTAAGTACTGCAGGTAGAAGCTGCATCATCTCTGTGCCAGAGGGCTGTTAAATTCACAGTAAGTGGTGTCAATAGCTCCATTATGTCCTAGCTGAGGGAAAGGTTGTGTATGATTTAATAGAGTGCTAGTATGATTGCCACCCTAATCAATATCCAGACACTGAAGAGTTGCCTGCGTTCTTATCAAACCTGTTCTCCCTTCCCTCCAGCTGTTTGCAGTGGTTTGCATGACAGGCGGGTCAATAAAAGACAGCTTTAACTGTACAAACACAGCAACTTGTAGAAAAGATGTGCCCGTGTTGACTGCACAATGAAGACAGTGCACGCGCACCTCAGTGGAGACAGTTTAGCATGAATAAGGCACTGTAAGATGGTTTCTACTGGAGATCCTCCTCTGGCTCACTGTGACCTTACATTTCCATCCTTCTTCTTGTTTCTCGCGGCTGAACAATAGGTGTTGCACAACACAATGGGGAGACGGGGCCAAATAAACACTTGGAAGGTGTCTATTCCTTTAAACAGGCATTCAAAGAGCGGCAGCTAACAGCCCGTCTGAGTAGCAGTCAGCATGTTTGGAGATATTCAAGGGGCAGGGATTGATGGGCCTGTGCAATCTACCGCCGAGAGGAATCCCACACACAGACAGCAAGAAGAGGCTGGAGGCGGGAAATGGGATTGAATAACAATCCATCTGCTGGGAAAAAAAACAAACATTTTTTTTATATCAGAAGGCAGGAGATGGCGAGGGAGGTGGAGGTTGGCAATGGGAGAGATGGAGAGGGAAAAGGCAACGACAACATGTCAGATGGTCCTGGCAGCATTGCTTCTGTAGCAGCCTTATCTGGACGAGACGAGACGAGAGGCAAGATGGCTGGCCCATGTGACGGGGAGCTACGTGGTTCAAACGTCTAATTTTGAGTACTATTTACTCTGAGTTGATGAAAGGACTGCCGGTTGCCCATAGCAACCACTGACTTATAAATGACTGTGTTGTTAATGGGAGCACGATCTGGTAAATTACATGCAGATAGAATGAGGCATGGGGGAAGAAAAAACAGACCGACACATAATACATGTTCAGCAAAGGAGAATTAAGTGATTCCAGGTTAGAACTAGACAGGTGTGATGGATGCCTAATGTGAAATTACGCAAAAGCTCTGATGCCCTTTCCCCCTCTCTCTCTCATTAAAAAGTCA
This sequence comes from Amblyopsis hoosieri, assembly GCA_027564755.1. Lineage (NCBI taxonomy): Eukaryota > Metazoa > Chordata > Actinopteri > Percopsiformes > Amblyopsidae > Amblyopsis > Amblyopsis hoosieri. The sequence goes on from JAODUE010001737.1 coordinate 6,629, forward strand.
ACATCAATTACGGAGGCAACTTTTAAACCTAATTGCATTACAACACTCAAGGAAATCTGTATCTTGTCCCCCACCCCAATCCACATCACTTTCAAGCAGAGGGCAATCTTGTTAGTGTTGGAATCAGTGTGGTTAACAACAGACTCATAGAGTGGATTGTTTGATTACATCTCCGAGAATATACGACTGTGCCAAGACACACGGCGTTTTGGAGATATCTGGAGATGCTCTCACGTTAGCTGAACGCAGAACAGCAGCACAAACACACTACAGACGGTGGTCAGAATGGCCACAGAGAGCCCACTACTTGTATTTGTTATTTGTTGCGTCACCAAATTATTTGTATTTGTACTTTTACAAAAGTGAAAGTGAAAATTAGCGTAACGATCCTGGACAACGGGGAAAAGGTTTGGGCGTGTCGTGCCAAATGTGTACACCCGCAGACAACTGATTGCCATATGTGGGGGCGCTTGCAACTCGCCTACAGCTGTATCGCACCAGCTGTCTACAGCTGTTCTTATATGGATGTGATAGGCTAAATAACATGCAAATACACAAAACTTGTCTGTGGTAATAGATAAGTCTTTGTGAAACTTTAACATTTCTAGTAACTGAATAAGTGTTTGCAGAGTAAGCAAGGCAAAGTATTGCAAGGTATTTTCTAGCAAAATTATACTGAACACTTGTTTTCAGGCATGAATATTATCTAGAGCAATATTATTTTCAATGTATCTATTTGCTTCGTATGTCTAATATCGTTGCGTATATTTGCAAAGTAAAATAGTCATCAGTTTTCGATGGACTTTTGACATGACAGGTGACCGGCAAGAGTAGTCAAATTTCGATAGTACAGCAGACCACAATCCAGCTATAACAGCGCTAACAATAGCAAGCCATCTGAAAAACGCATTAGCTTACAATGCTTTGCATTTTGTCATGTGTATTCGTATGACAAGGATTGTCATACGTATGTATGATCCGATTCGAAACAATAAGAAAGTTAGACCTACAACTGCTGTACTACTAAAGCACAGTAACTTTGCTAGTTTGCACTGTATTTCTCTAGTATGATATCTGCAAGTGTGTCACAGACGTAGCAATGTAGGCTACTACCTTTTGTGAATGTTTATTATGTTCCGGCTGTGCTCAGCGCGGCTCTATTCAATTAACGTGTATGCGACTACTACTCGTAGGCTATCTTCATGTCACGTCAGCAAAGCAGGCGGAGCACAAACATCCGAATTGCGTCATAGCTCAGAATCACACATTTCCACCTCCTGTATCTCACTGGGTGGATAATTACCCCCCACCCCCCACACACCCTTGAATAGTTATATATGAAGGAATAATATGCTGGAAACAGGTAAAACAAAGAAATGACAGATTATCCATCATCACCATCACATTTATCTTACAGTAAAATGAAAGAGAGAGAGAGAGAGAGAGAGAGAGAGAGAGAGAGAGAGAGAGTGTGTGTCCTCTATGCTCCTCTAGCACTGTAGTGCTGCCTGCCCCTCCCCTCCTCTCCAGGATGTCCACCATTAGACATGCTCAATTGGATTCCTGTCAGATCTGTGGCCTTGCCCTGGGTCTCCTTCCTACGGTTGACAGAGCAGGCCTAGGTGTGTGCGTGTGTGTGCGCGCGTGTGCATGTTTGTGTGTGCGCGTTTGTGTGTGTGGGTGGGGGGGGGGTAAAAGCTAAACACGTTTGCCTAAAAGGTTGCCAACACAACACGTAACAATACGACAATCTGACACCAGCACTCAATAACACCTGTGTGTGTGTGTGCAGCATGTAGGCAGGCACACATGTATGCACGCAGACACTCACTCACTCACTCACTCACACACACACACACACACACACACACACACACACACACACATGCCACAGGTCAAGGCTCAGTACGCTCTAGGCCAGTGGGCTAGAGAGAAAACGCGCCTATTAGCATGGGACTCCACACAGCAGGGTACATGCTGACACAGGTTTGACCGCCAGGTTACGGGGGTGAGATTTACGGCATGCCGGCTTTCTCTGACCTAGCCTTGGCCTCCCCAGAAGATATGTTGGCGTGGCCCCATTCACTGAGTGAATTGCTGAGAGCATAAGCTGCCAACCACTTGACCTCCCAAAGGGTAATAAATATTGTAGCTAACGTACCTTGGGAGTGTTGACCACAAAGTGCTTATCTTAGTAATAGTTGGCCTGGCTAGCCTTCACGACACTGGCATTAACTGTGTTATGGTTGAGAACACAGACTGTAGCAGCCTTCAAAGTAAGGGGCTTCAAACACGCCAGAATGGAAGATTCTGTGGCATATAAGCATAATAAAACAAACAGAACAGTGCGATGTGCCAAAATCTTGAGAAAGGGAAGGCTAGACGTTTAAAGAAGTGAAGGCACATAGGCTGTCTGATGCTTGGTAGTGTCTGAAGAAAAAAAAAAATCACAAAACAGTCAGGCAGATGGGGGATCATTTCTGTTTACTTGAGGTGTGCGAAGCAGTGCAAGGCAATAAGAATAGAGTGCGCTTCAGTCTTTCTAACAATGAACTCTTTCAAAGTGGGAAAACTTTTGGTTTTCAACTTGAAAGATTGAACATTAAATTATATTATGTACTGTATAAACATAATCTTAGCAGTGGCAGGCTGTGCATTTTACACCTACAGCCTTCAGTGCTGTCCTACCTGAATTAATCAACAACTTAACATCTAAAACCATCAATATAATATTATACTGTACATAAACACAGTTTAACTTGACGTTGAATCACAGACAGGTATCATATGTTGCAAGACTAATGACACAATGACACAATCAATCAGTACAGTATTTCCTTATTTTTCTTTCTACCTTTTTGTTTAGTTTCGTTCCCCAGTGCACTTGTTCATTGACCTGTAAAATCAGTCGGTAATGGGTATCCCCAAAAGTTTTCAAAAGCACCATTGCATGGCCTCCAGGCCACATCAGGAGGGGGGAAAAGGGAACCATCCAAGCTGTGTACAGTAAGGATGGGACGCTGTTGACCTCAACTGAGGAGGTAATTGCGTTGGAAGGAATACATTGAGGAACTCTTGAACCCAAGGGACTGTTACATCTGACTCTTTGGAAGAGGCAGATGTAACACGTGTCTCTGTATAACACTACTACTATCTGGGAATTATTTAAAATAATATATGGACCAGAAGAATATTAAAGATGTGTGTCAAGATTAATGGTGGCTGTTTGCACAAGAATGAAATCACACAAACTGTTTTTATTTCAAAAGGTAAGAGAATGATTGCATTAAAATGTTGTTCCTCGCTTAACCTTTTAATTTGATTTCTTCTCTTTTTTAAGATTATAAATAAAGTAGATTGACACTAATTAAGTACATGAATTAAATAAGATAATATTGAAAACAAGAAAATGATCAAGCCCTATATATTGTATCTCGTTTTAAATACCTTTAGCATGTTTTTAGCTATCATATTTTCTAAATCAGCTATTAATATAAGTATAGTACTAATCAAATAGGTTCTAGAATAACTTATTTTAATTTACAATAGAACAGATAAAGGAAACAAAACAATTTGTATACCTCTATCTATAGTCTACATAATATTCTGAATCACACCGTAGACAACATTTCACCAGAAAACACCAGTCTGCAGACCGCTACCATACCCCAAGAGAGACCAGCAGGCTTTCATGTGTTACATAGCTATAAGCTGACCAACTGAATTAATTGCATGTACAGTAATTAATTCCCTTCAGTTTACCATTTACAGTTGAGACTTTGATGAAAATGAACACTAGTCAGAACATCACCCCTCACGACACCACTCTAAATACACCAAACACACTTTAAATACACCAGTCTAGCAATTTATTTATAAAATGGAAACTCATCAAGGGATTTGGCCAATGTACAGTACAGTGCTCAACTGAACATGTGGTGATATGGAGTTTATTCTTTGAAAGGTTTAAGGCCACCGCCCACTGGCCACGTCGTTCGGTGGTGCGTCAAGGAATGCAACGTTTGAAAGGTAAAGTTAAATTGACGGAGGAGCTCAGAAACTTGCAGATATTCAATGCATGTTTATGGCTTGACGCCCAAGAAATAGAACAGCGTTGTAAACTTTGGCGTCGACGCGCGTCAGACTCCTCCAGTGGGCGTTGCCCGGTTAAAAATAACTAGTTCTAAAATCCTGGCGTCTCTTGACGCGTGTCATCACCTTCAGTGGGCAGTGGACTTTACCAGAGACATTATATAGAGGAGACATGCCACTTCGAGAATTTTGAATTGAGCTCTATGGTAGAATTATGAATGGACAAATGTGACAGTTGGAAGAACATCGAGCACTCAGTTGAGGTTTTGCGACAGTTACAAATTGGGGTGGACTGTCTTTGAACAAGCATGGAAGAGGTGGATAATATATTACAAATGCACACAGCAGCTGCCAACTGCCTACCTATATTGTTAAAAGTATATTTTGTACAATTAATTAAAGTGAAATGTGTAAAAACATTACGTCCTTGTTTCACTAAGATCTTACCGGCCGGCAAGGTGAAAAACGCCCACACAACCCATTAATCAATATAAGGCACACCCATGAAACTATGGCACACAAGCATGGCTTACATATCTATGTGTTATTGCAGTTGTTAATGTATTGAAAATCTTTATTGAGGATCATTATTTCTAATGAATGAAAAAAATAAGGTTAGTTAGTTTACCCCCAATGATCAGATGATAAAATTGAGACGACCTGCTGTAGGCTACAGACAGCGAAAAAAATTATTTTTAAGTACATTGACTATTTCTGTTTCATAAGCATATTACTAGTGTAATTATCGTGGTGGAGAGGTTTGGGTGCCCCTATGAACCTGAGGGCTGTGTTGTCTGGAGCCTGGTGCTCCTGGTAGAGTCTCCCAAGGCAAAGTGGTCTCAGGGGAAGGGCCAGACTAAGAATGGTTCAGAAGACCCCCATGAAGAACGTACAAAGAGAAGGAGTTACCCTGCCCGGAGGAAGCCCGGGGCCCCCGTCTCGAGCCAGGCCCAGAGGGAGGGCTCGCCGGCGAGCGCCTGGTGGCTGGGTTTGCCACGGAGCCAAGCCGGGCACAGCCTGAAAAAGCAACGTGGCACCTCCCTCTCCATCCTATGGGCCCACCACTCGTGGGAGGAACCGTGGGGGTTGGGTTCGCTGTCACATGGGTGGCAGTGAAAGTCACGGGCCTCGACGGACCAGACCCGGGCAGCAGAAACTGGCTCTGGGGACGTTGAGCCAGAACTTGTGCGGGAGGTGGAGCGCTACCATTTAGATCTGGTGGGGCTTACCTCTACGTGTCTTGGTTCTGGAACCGTACTCCTGGATAGGGGATGGACTGTATTCTACTATGGAGTTGCCCAGGGTGTGAGGCGCCTGGTGGGTGTGGGGATACTCACAAGTTCCCGGTTGAGCGCCGCTCAATGTTGGAGTTTACCCCGGTAGACGAGAGGGTCGCCTCCCTGCGCCTACGGGTGGTGGTGGGGGAAAACTCTGACTGTTGTCTTTGCATATGCACCGAACAGCAGTTCGGAGTATTCGGCCTTCTTGGAGACCCTGAATGGAGTCCTGTATGGGGCTCCAG
>JAODUE010001738.1:0-12242 GCA_027564755.1 Amblyopsis hoosieri
ATATATATATATATATATATATATATATATATATACACAGTATAAATACAGTATATATACACACACACACACAGTTTATGTTATTGGAGTATTACAACTCAAGTCAAAACAAATTGTTTAGTTAAATCTCAGTGTTGTGGTTTGAGAGGTGCCCTCCTAACAGCTGTGTCTCTGCAGTATGATGGGCTGGATCACGCAAGGCTTCGGTCGCTTGTTGCCCCAGCCTGTGGTCAAGACGGTTAGTCAGACATTACAGATCACACACTGATCCAGAACAATCTGACAGATGGATATAACTTTACTCAAATGGTTCTTCTGCAGGACGGAGGGGATGAGGTGCAGAACAGTAAGTAGTCTCGCCTGTCGCATTACACTACCCTGCACACACGTACAGTACATCAGGAGTCAGTATTGTAGTTATCTGGCTGCACACTTGATGGACTGGACACAGCTGGAGTGACTCTCAGATCTCTTAAAGCACTCATTCAAAAAGGAGGCACCGCTGCTTCATTGGCGGATGGACTGATGGAGTGATTGACTGGTGTCTAACTGGGCACCTCTTCTCCTTCTCTTTCAGGGGGAAAGGCGCTGAGAGCCCCTTAAAACAAAAGGAGAAGGAAGAGTGGGACCCAAATATACTGTACACAAACAAAAGGAGACAATGATGGACAATTTTTTTATAGCTAAATGCACATCACTGTCATGTAGAAAGAACAGCTTGCCCTGCAAAGCATGATGATTTTAGTTTAGCAAGGTATTTGGACCCCCATCTGTTTGTCTGTCTGGGATGTAACAATCCACTCTACTACAATATCACCTGACAATACCGAGTTCATGCTACACACATACAGTAAATCAAACATGACATATAATGACTAATAAGGACTTTATTCTTTAGGCGTAACATGTTCTAAACACACTGTACTGTACCCCTATATATTTACTCTACACCATATAGCGTAGTAGTTGAGACCAGGCTAAGGCCAGAAACAAGACCTGTTAAGAGTGATAGAGATTTCAGTTAGTTGTGCACTGAATTAAGCACTTTTCTGTTCCCTGCTCAATGTAATGAGAAGGAGTAGGACACTGTACTGGATGTAGAGTAGATTGATAAAGTAGTAGTTGCTAAGATGTCTCAATGATACGTTTAAATTTTGAACTGAACATGCATACAAATCCCAAACAATCGCTTATGGAGTTTTACTGAAAGTACAAATATAAAATGGAATTCAGTCAGAGAGTTTAAAATGTGCACAAATATGACAAGTTATCTCTCATGCTGGGCACACTAAAGCTAGTTGCATGTTAACTTACTGTAAGACACAATAAATCTGTATTAATATTTACATGTTATTCTAGTAAGTGCACAGAATAATTATCACTATTTTCATATTATCTTTTTGCAAAGTTTTGCTAACTAAGGCAGCTATCTAAAGTATAACATTGTTATGTTTGTGAAAATTAAGGCATGCATTGAAATAATACTGAATATTAAATTGTTATAAGCTTTTTTTTTATTGTATTGTGAATATGAAATATTACGATATTAGGGGATTGGGAGAAGGAATAGTTTTTTAATCAATCAATCAATCAATCTATCTATCTATCTATCCATACATTTTATTGGAGTGATTCTCAAAATGCAGACCCTCTCGACACGTTCTTTATGGGTACACACACCATATTTTGAGGAGCAATGGGATATGTGTGAAATATGAAACATGAAATGACAATGTAGCACATTGTCATTTCATGTCTGCATTTGAACCTACCGCTCCATGATACTGAGCAGATGAGTTGAATTGGTTGTGCATTACATAACTATTTCATTATTACTCAATAAAACAGGCAAACCAAAAATGTGTTAGGGACTCATGTAGATTACCCTCTTAGAAAAATGCTCTGTGACTTAGAAAAGTGGTTTGATAAACAATAGTCTACGGGATGAACGCAGCCTCACAAGGGTTTAAGCACACACACACACACGCATACACACTCTGAGGTGTCTCTTTGATGGTACATGTGGTGTGGTGTGTAGTCTGCATCTGACAGGCCTCCTCAGATATGGTGCTAGAGGAGGTGGAGTCTGACTGGGACAAGGAGACCAACAAACCACAGGAGGAGCCTACCCCTGAGGTGAGCCTCGCTGTAGAGCTATGAGGGGTTTCGCATGGTGGGTTTGGCGGTTGCTAGATGTTTTTGAAAAACGTGTAATTATTTTTTATTATAAAACCCATGCACTTTTCATTAATTGTTAGGATTTAAAATATGCTGTATTTCTACTGCTAATGTTTAAACATAGTTAAAACAACATTGTTTGAGTGACAACACTGTAGTTAATGGGCTCAATGTGGCTCATAAAGTTCGGAAAGCAACGCCTGGCGTCTGCGTATTGTGTCAGAGGGAACTGAAAGTGTCATGGCTGCTCTTGTCCCGGCTCACTCCCGTTCAGACGATGCCTGCAGGGGACGCAGCGGCACAGACGGAGAGGCAGACTCCAATAATAGGCAGCAATAGGAAGGAGGAAAGGAGGAGGCCATCTTGGCTCAGATGGAGGAAGGGTGAGAGGCCTCTTTACAGCTCCTGCTTATGACCGATATATCACCGAGTGGTGACATCCCTGAAATATGCCTATATACTTTATATAAAGTATCTTGAATTAATTGTCGCTATGAGCTATATATTATTTTTTTTAAATAAAAATAAAAAATACATATTTTAAACTACATATTACAGGTTCACTCCTATTGAAGTGGCAATGTTTACTGGCTGGCCAGTACTGTAGGTGGCAGTATACAGTCGAAGAACAGTTGCTTATTGGGACATTTTAAAATAATATATTTTTAACAGTTACCTCTATTTCTCTAAATTAGTATACAGTATATATGTTATAGGTGGAATCAGTAATTGTGAGCTGATCAGCTAATGTCTCCTGTAGGCCATCAAAAATGATATTTTGAAGTTACAGTATTTAGTATATTTAACTTATTTTAAATGTGAAATTCAGTTCTCACACATGTATTGTATGTTTGGCGTTAAATGTGTGCCTGATTTAAACCATTTTAGGTTTCTACCACACCAACACAATCATGTACTTGTATATTTCCATAATATGTTTTATTTTGTAATTACTGAATATGTGTGACAGTAATACACAAAAACAAGTCACAACTAGGAAAGCCTATTTCAGCCGGCCGCGGCATGAGCCAATACCTAGTTTAGCATGCAAGGTTCCTCTGTGAAACTCCACAGAAGTTGGGTTCCAACGCTATTGGTGCATTACCGCCACCTACTGTCTACATGGTGCATTACCACCACCTACTCTAGAATGTAGCGCTTGTTGACGCCGGTAGTGTGAATGCCACTTTAAAACAAAGTGCTCTCTGCATATCGCTCATAGCAACGGGTAGCAGCCCCCACCTACATGCGTGCACCTCCATGGCACAAAATCACGGCGGATTAAACTTTCCACTTGCCGCCACGGTAGGAGCAGCTGCTACTGCCGGAAGTGTGAATGCCACTAATACGAGCCGTGACCCCTGACTGTCTGCAGATGGAGTGCCTGGAGGCAGCGCGGCACGCTGAGGAGCTAGCCAGGAGGGCAGCCGAGGCCGCGGTCAGGCAGCTGGAACAGGAGCAGGCCACCAACATAGCCGTAGACTATCTGCAATACCTGCCATGCCCTATAATATACATAGACCGACTTTTATTTGCATTTTTGAAACCTGATTTAGTTTTAGACTTTTTTTTTCCGACAAGCTAGATTTTTAGTATAATTTTCATGCAAATGATTATCTGAGAAGTTTTTTTAATTATTATAATATAATAAGATAAAAATGTTAACAATGATTAAATGCAGTGACCCTTTTAATTAGGGTGATGCGTTCACACATCACAACTTGAGAGACTAATATTGATGTTTGCAGAAGCGTACAAACGAATAGTAAACATTTACAGTGTATCTGTGGTAAATACTACTGAAATATATTAATTGCAGGTGACCAAAGCATGTTATGAGCAGGCAGAATTGTAGGATAACATCACTCAATTACACACTATGCCTTTACTGTAAAAACAAATACACAAATACAGCAGTGCTGTACTCACAAAATGATAACCAGGTCAGATAAGCACAGATACACAACTACAAAGACAAATAAAGTCCTACAAGCCTTGTTGGCGTGTTTTTTCCACTCGCCGCCAATGTCAATGATTCTGAATGGCAACCAGCTGATGATGGTGTGCAGTGTGTGTGTGTGTGTGTGTGTGTGTGTGTGTGTCTATAGTTGTAATTGTTAGGGAATCTCCTGGGCATTGATGTACTGTAATTAATAAGCGCTACGTAGGCCTGAAAATAGACGACACAAAACTCACACGCTCACAACACGCTCACTGCCACCAAGATATGCCATTACCATGGAGACAGCCTCCCATAACCGCCCTGCCCGCTGTTTGTTTTGAAGTCTACCGAATATCTTGGAGGAGGAGTACGAGGATGAGCCAGAGTAAGTTATACCCTCTTCCTGCATTCTCTCATAGCGTTGGCTTTTTCCTAATATGTAGTATAGTGTAGCAAAGCCCTAGATGCTGTTGGGATATACGGTATTTCAGTTGAAGGGTGGGCTGTCCCTCAAGAATTGGCCTATTTATTAAGCTAAATACTAAAAGATAAAGCAGCATGTTGGTTTGTTGTTTTTTTCAGCCAAAGGCAGTTTATTGTTGTTAAGTGTTTTTTAATTGTAATTAAAATGTGTTGAGTTCTGAATAATTATGTAGTGAATGAAATTAACTACACAAAAAGAGCACAAATTATTGGCAAATAACACACACACACACACACACACACACACACACACACACACACAGAAAAGTCCAAAAGAGACCCAAACAGAGTGGATGCGTGCTGAGAAAAGAGAAAATAGCAGAACAAAAACACAAATAAAAACAGAAGATGTCTAACTTTTACTTTTTCTTTGACAAAGGGAGGAGATGTTTTTTTCCACCAGTTAAGAGCATAGGCCTGCACACAGGACAGAACAGGCATGCTTTTTGGAGGATTATAAAGACTATAACACTATATCTTTACTAGCTGGATATGGCGGAAGAAAGTCATTTTTGTTGCTCTAATTTGTGAATAATTGTTGCCATATGTTAAGTGTGTACACAAACTTGCAGGGTGTCTTAGGAAATCAACTTAGCCATTAGTGTTGTGTCCAAGTAATTACTCATGTACAAATTAGACCCACTGAATGTACGAAATTCATGACTTCAGACTAGCACGTATGCTAGTCTGAAGCTATGCTGAACTGTTCTCGGCCCATATTGTGATGAGCTGTAGCAACAAGCTTAATGCTTCTGACACCATGAGCTGAATTCTCCTGAACTGGCTGACTGTGTTTGTCCCCAACTGCACACCGTCCAGGTTGCAGCATCTTCGGCAGGACAGTGATGACCACACAGACAATAGGAGTCCAGAGGAAAATATCATAAACTCTGTTGAGGCGGGGAAAGATTATGTTCTGTAAGCCCTATGTCAATATTAAATAAAGGCTTGCAATGAGTAATGGAGGAACGCTCCCATACTAAATCACTTCAAGCTAATTTATTGTATTTTAGTTATTTTGTAGTTAAACACTAATAAATATATATCGAATAAAATATACAGTATATGGAAATACTTAACGTTTTAAAAGGCTGGTTGTCTCTGTAATAAACACTGTGATGTCTAAATCATCTGTATGGGTGGCAAACTTCCGGAGCATATGCATGTACCTGACCAAGGAGTTGCTAAAGGGAAGAATGAATCCCTAAACCTGTGCTTTGGCATCACCTCATACAGTAGGCTACTAGTTTGCCCTTTACTGTACATGCTTTGCGTTGAGGCTTTGCTATTTCAGCATCTTGTTTTATAACTTGTCATGTACTGCCTTTTTTGCCAACTTGTTCTTTAAGAACCAGCGATGGCCTTGAGAGGTATGTTGATTTTATATTCAGTATGTTTGATGGGTTTAGGAATTGTTCCACTGCTTAAATCTATTGAAGAATATCAGCTGCAAAACCTTGTTGCAATGTCCAAAGGCTATATTTTGACATAATTAACAGGTTCATGTTGGGAATCCTCTGCTGCTATGGAAACCTCTCTTGAAGTTCTCCTCATTTGTACTGTTTTTATCCTTGTTTTTGTCAGTTACCTTGGTGATTCATGTTATTTATACACAGTTGTGAGTTAAATGGCATACAGTACAGTAGGTCACACAGAACTAAAATGACTGGATCAAATAAGATTGTCAGGTTTCAGTGAGATCACATTTGCATATTATAAATTTGTATGTATGTATATGTGTGTATATATATATATATACACACACATCTAATATATATATATATATATATATATATATATATTAGATGGGTTTGACATAATCCTGTACGAACATTATTCAATTTAAATTGTACTCACTATTACGTTTCTGTGGAAAAAGCATCTGCTAAATTACCTATTTGCAATTGTAATCTACCTTTTTTTTTTTTTAAGAAACGATTATACAGTTCATGAAATTGATAGAATATGATAGTTATGTTAAATGTTAAATATATTTTAGACCATGTATACTTGTGTGATCTATTTAAAATGTTTCGTATAGAGAATACAGTACCCGCAGGTAACAGGTCATAATAGGCACAGCTGAATTTCCGCCACATGGTGGCAGTATAAAATCTTATTTCAACGTAAAACTACAGCTCTGTCTAATCTGACCTGAGCACCAGGGAAGCCTTTAATTAATGTTATTGCAGCCTTTATGGAGCTCCTCTGATGTTCCTTGTAACCATACTCCCTCAGGTGCCCGGTAGATCTCCGTCCTGATGGAGCTCTGCCCTTTGAAGACATGGAGGCCCAGGCTACTAGAGATCCACAGCCAGATGAAGTGCCCCAGCAAGCTAATGAACCCCGACCAGTTGAAACAACCCCGAAAATTACAACTACAGAGCCTGTCTCAGAAACCACCAAGCCCCATACTACACTTCCTGAGCCAGAGACATCAAATTCATCACCTGTGGCTGACACTGAGCATATCCCACACCCTGTAATCAAACAACCAGAGTCAGTTGCAAAAGAAGCCTCCCCCGCTGTCCCTGGAAAAGAACCCCAGGTAAAACCGCTGTTCCCAAGGGTTATGACATTTCTGATGTCATTATTAAAACCCAATTATAGATGAGGAAAGCAAAGGTTGCTTGATGTCAATTGATGTTTGTTCTCTATCCCTATTATTTTTTTTACAGGAGGAAAAGGCAGCTGAAGAAGGTGTCTGTGGTAAGACTGTTAATATCAGCTGCATTTGGGATTCTTGTGTTGGCAACACACTGCAAACAACTGTTTCACATACTGTCGTAGCTTCTTATCAACCTCTTGTTGCTGTCTCTCGCTTTCTATCCGCCCAGTGCCATCCACTTGTTCTTCAGCAAAGAGCTTCTTGCTTTGAATCCCCCGCGTCGCAAAGTGCCTCAACAGCTGCAAAAAGTTCCTCCATGATCATGAGCTCTCTGGTCCTAGATTGTCCATGCCCACGCTGCCTGCAGAGATCACCCAGGAGCTCTGCCAGTTTCCTAAGCAGGCACAGCAGTGCTACCGTCGCCTTGTGGGCCGGTTTAGGCGCCTTAACCCCAACCCTCAGAACCCTCACAAATAGCCACCTAATACCACCTCCAGCATTAGAAACCTGGAGTTAGAGGCGTATTCTGTGTAGAAAGAAGACTTGTTTAGAACAATAATAAGTGCCAAGACCCAACCATGTCCTTCCCACCATTTCCCATACGTCCTGCACAACCGCACTGCTTCATGCTGAACTGGCAGTTGACCAGGTGACCGTAACATTCTCAGGTGTTTGGTGTCGTGTCGTAGCCTGGCTCCGACTACTGATCTCAGCGCAATGTTCGCTGAGATTGTAGTCTGGAAACCCTGTTAGCATTATCGTTTTCCCAGCCACCCTGCTGGTGGTCCAATCATGGTGGGTTAGTGAGATGATGTCAAGTGTATTTCAAAATGGTGGTAGAGCTAGACGAGGCGATCAAAACAGTTGCAGCAATGCCGATTGGTTAAACGCTGTCAATAGTTTCAAAACAAATCAGAGGTCTATGCCCAGTAGGAGGAATCAACTGTTAACACTTCTCAATGGAGCGTTGCCAGACCTTATTCACAAAGTGAATGTTGGGTCTGGTTACACCCGGCTAGTCGTGTTGTGCTGTATTGTGTTGTGTTGTGCTGTCTTTTGTTAAATGATTATATTTAATACATACAGTGTATGCTAGTTCCACACTTTATGTGCTAGTTTCACATATTTGGTCAACAAAGAACTTGAATTAAAGGCACACGGTGGGTTGCATCACATTTCCTCCCAAGCACACTGATTTACGTTTGGAATCACAACTGTGCACAAACATGCACCCCTCTGTAAGGGGAGGGGTAGTGAAGATGGATGGGAGGATGCAAAGGAGAATACAAGCCATTCAGCAGTAGGAGGGACTTTGTTTCAAACCATACAGTAGCAACAGCATTTGTCTAACAGTGCTATTAGCGACAAGGGCTAATATGACACATGGATTTTAACTTTACAGAACGTTCACAGTTATTGATGTGTTGTACTGTGTTCAATCAGTTTTCATTAGCAAGCTATTAGAATATTGGTACTTTGTTGGTGCTTCACAATTATTACTGGTAATAATAATTTATAGCTACAGTACGTTAGCCATGATGACGTGCTGCTGTCAGTAAGCTAACATATAGTTAACTTATGCATGACCCTACTGACAATGTACTGATCGTAAGTCACTTTGGATCAAAGCACCTGCTCAATGTTGTAAATGTAAATGATCACTCTGCTGTATAAACGTTTGCAGCGGTTTGATAGGTCTGTCTGTGCTTCCTCTCATTCTCAGAGAGTGGCCCCACCATCTCTGATCAGGGTTTGACAGGACCCCCTGAGTTGACCGTGGAGGATGTGGACCGGGAAGACCGCGACCTCAACGTTCCCCTGATCACCACCACAAAAGGCCCTCAGCTCGCCACTCTCGATTTGCCGCACAGGTCAGAGGGGTATAGACCATATGTGGCAATATTGGGCAATATGCAATAATAGCATCAAGCTGTAATGTGTTCCTGGTTCCTGCACTCCAACAGCTCAAGGCTTCATCCTGAGGATGAGGAGGTGGAGACTGATCTTAAGATATGGCCCAGCCAGAAAAGCCTCTTGAGTGCTGATGAGGAGTATGGGAAATGACAAATCACAAACACAGACAGACAGACATGCAGACATTAAACCCACACGATGACTGTCAATGAGCGAATGTCAAAACGTCCATTAATCATTGACTTGATTCACTACACTCCCACTAATTATTAGCGCTGTACAGCGCTTTGAGTGGCTGGAAGGTTAGAAAAGTGCTATATAAATGCAGCCCATTTATCATTTACCATATCCCCCAACACTAGTTCTAAACATAACCTTAGCAGTGTAGCATTGTTGGAAAAGACCCCAGACACCAATATTATACACGCGTCGGTATTGTCCATATCATGACGCTTATAATGTGGACCGTTCCAGGCTGCGTCCAACGTCAGCCGCCAGTTTGTCCAGTGTCGCGGTCACCGAGCGTCTCACCGACCTGGTCAGGCTGTTCAAGGGGCGAATGGAGTATCGCAAAGACAGGCTGATGGACCCGGATGAGTCGGAAGAGGAGAGCCCCACTGGCTGTACGTGTCTGCGTTTGTTGACGTCTTAGGGTAACAGAATGGTTCAGCTGTGGGGAAATGCGTTTAACCTGTTCATCTCTGCAGCCCCGACTAAAGCCCCCCCACAACCTCCTCCGCCCCCGCCCCCAGAAGATGAGAAGAAGGATGTGGTCTTGGCTGTGGTGGAGGAAGAGGAGGAGGAAGAGGAGGAAATGGATATCTACTACAACCTTTGTGGCTACCCTGTCAAAATCCCCAAACTTCCCAAACTCCCCAAACTACCTCCGATGCCTGAATGGCTTCGTTCCATATTGGAATACCGTTTTCCTTCCAGCATCGACCCCTTCACCGGTAGGGGAATACATGACTGGTAATGGAATGCATGATTTGTGAGGGAATACATTACATAAGGGAATAGTGAACACTGAATTAGCATCGTAGGCTACTGATAGCTATGGGTGTAGTCTAGTGTGACGATAGCGGAAGCTACTTGAAAACAACTTGAAAACAACTTGTGAACCACAATGACAGACCATCTAGATGGTCTGTCATTGCGGTCCACCCAATCAACTGCTAAGTATTAGTTAAAAATTCAACAATTTTCGATGGATGGTTCCCCCAATTGACTATGGACTGGTGTCTAACAATTCATGTGGCATCTCAAGTTAATGGTATACGTGATTGATAAGGGAATACTTGATTTGTAAGGGAATACGTGATTTGTAAGGGATTATGTGACTGGTAAAGGAGTATGTGACTGGTTAAAGGAATATGTGACTGGTAAGGGAATATTTGACTGGTAAGGGATTATGTGATTTGTAAGGGTATATGTGATTTGTAAGGGAGTATGTAATTTGCAAAAGGAATATGTGACTGGTAAGGGAATGTGACTGACTGATAAGAGACTACCATGATGTTGCCTCAGAGGTGATGTCACACCTACATGATCATTGATGTATTAACCCCCCCCACTCTCCCTTCCACCACCCCCACCTGTTTTATACATTAAGGGAAGGGGTAGAGGGGAATGCAAGCCACACACAGCAGACAGGTGCGAAAGTGGCATGCACTTTCAAAGTTTCAAACAAAAACAAGTGCCGTTTCTGTAATGCTGGTTTCAACCACTAGGGTAACTTTAACTAAACAGCTCATAATTGGCACATTGAAACTGACACATCTTCACCACTCTCTCTCTCTCTCTGCAGATCTGATCTATGTGGTCTGGCTGTTCTTTGTGGTGCTGGCGTGGAACTGGAATGTGTGGCTCATTCCTGTGCACTGGGCATTCCCATACCAGACCCCAGAGAACATCCACCTATGGCTTATAATGGACTACACCTGCGACTTAATCTATCTACATAATAGACATTGTTATATTCCAACCCAGGCTGGAGTTCGTTCGTGGGGGAGACATTGTGGTCAGTGGCTTTGTTTGGAATATATACTGTTATTAGTCTCGCACCTACTGGAGCATTCTGCACAAACCACAGTATCCTCTTGTTGTTATTAATTGCATAAAGCCCTGTTTTGACTTTGTATTTCAGTGTGATAAAGAGGACATGAGAAAAAACTACATGTCAACAGAGAGATTCAAGGTAAATAAATCAAACAGGGTCTTGCACTAGCACAAAGACAATAATAGTAAATCTAGTATTCCCTCTTATAGACAACGGTATTGGTCATTTACTGTCTTACAGATGGATATAATTAGTCTGTTTCCGATGGAGATATTTTACTATTTCACTGGAGTCAACTCTTTGCTGCGGTTTCCCCGTCTACTGAAGGTGAGGATTTGTGTTAATGCCATAGACTATATGGCATTAACATATCCCGTCAGTGACGTCACCCATAGTTTTTTCTCAGGAACGGATTTACACCACTCTGTGCTGGATCTGGCTGTGTTGCAGTACCTCACTCCACCTGTAACGCCCCCCTATGCACCTGATTTATTATCAAGGCATACATTTATGGATAATATATTTTTATATATTACAAATGGCATGACAGTTGTACAGTGAGTGAATATTTGTATAAGTCATCAGTTAAAAATAAACTAGCTATAGCGACCAAAGCCGCTTTTTGAACCAGGCTGTACATTTTTTTATTTTTGCTGTAAATTTTGACATTTTAACATTGGAGTCTATGGGGATTGACACCCTTTTGCAGCCAGCCTCAAGTGGCCATTCCAGGAACTGCAAGTTTTTGCATTCTGGGTTTGTCAGCTTTTTCTGTATACAAATGACTATAACTGCTTTGGAATTAGCGGCTGTTATAATGGCTTTTTCTACTGTAAGTGTGCAAGCTGTTTTCCCATGCGCAATATTGGTGTAATTAAGAGATTTGCTGGAAATAATTATTTTGTTTATGCTTAGAACAGTCATTTGTGAGCTTAGCAGGGCATTCAGTGCTGTCTGTAGTGTGGGAAACTGACCGTTTTGACACTAATAATTAATTATGTTTTATTCTATTAACTATATTATATTAGGTTTCTCAATATGTTTTATTATATTAACTT
>JAODUE010001739.1:0-12242 GCA_027564755.1 Amblyopsis hoosieri
TTCTTTCAAAAATTAGGAAATTTCTAAGTGACCCCAAACTTTTGAACGGTAGTGTATATATACTGTATATATATATATGATGTATGTGTGTATATACTGTACAACTGTACATATACAGTGGATAGAGCCCTGAAAATGTGATGTGTAACAGTGTAGTATTTTCTTCTAATAGATCACCTTCTTTGTGTGTGTGTGTGTGTGCGTGCACAGAGGTGGATGTGGGAAAAGACCAGGAGTTTACCGTCAGCACGCGCGGGGCCGGCGGCCAGGGAATACTGGTAGTGAACGTTACATCCCCCTCGTGTCGACCAATCCCGTGCAAGCTGGAGTCGGGCACGCCCAGTGAGGCTCACACTGTGAAGTACATCCCGCCCGAGGAAGGTCCCTACAGGGTGGACATCAGCTACGACGGGAACCCTGTGCCTGCAAGTCCTTTTACTGTGGAAGGTGTTATGCCCCCTGACCCTTCAAAGGTAACACACTAGTGTCCAATTAGTTTTACAATGAGAAGGTAAAGCACTTTGTCCTTGCTCTTGATATGTATTGCTCTTGTTAATTTCCCCCATACATGTATTTATTCATATATGGGGGAATGGACAAGGACAAAATAACAATAAATGATGAACAGTGACGCCTACATGTATTTACATATTAAAATTATTTTTGAATGAGTAATATCCGTATGTAGTACAACTGTATAAGTCAAGTGAATTGCTGAGATTATTCAGCCTTTAAGTAGAAGGCCTAAATGAGCCTACATTTCCAAGCTTTGTCCTTGAAAGACACCAAGCCACACTTTAATAGCCTCCACGGAGGCCCTCATGAGACTCTGTAAAGGCCAGTGTGAGCTCCATTACTGAGGTGCCAGGACCTTTTCCCTGCAGCATGCATGATCAAATGCAGCTGTTTCACCTCATCAGCTGGCTACAAGCACGCCAGTAGCAACCATAGCAACCCCCTATCTGTCTGTCTGTCTGTGTGTCTGTGTGTGTGTGTGTGTTGGTGTGCTGGGTGTTCGGCTTGCTGTGGCGACAGAGAGAGAGAGAGAGAGAGAGAGAGAGAGAGAGAGAGAGAGAGAGAGAGAGAGAGAGATTTTGTGACTTTTAGTGAAGGCTGTCCCTTGACCAGAACATAAAGTATAATTGTTACATGTATAAAACAACAATAACACTGCATGTTTTAGTTTCCCTGACGATTGGTGGGTGATGAAATGTACAGAATAACTAGAGAGAGAGAGACCAATGAACAAAAGGAAAGGGGGTGTCAGTCTGTATTCAGCGGGACCCTTGTATCGTTTATTATTACTTTGCCTGTGGGTGCATTGCTACGGCTGTGGGGACTTTGCTGTCCTTGTGAGTGCTCCGCGGCACATATGCTAGGCCATTGTATCAGGTCACACAGTAACCGCTGTCAGAACCGAGGGTATATATAGTATACAGTACTGTAACCTGTAACTGCTGTGGTGTTTCAACAATGCGTACTGACTTCCTTGTGTAAACAGGGCTGCTCGATTATGGACAAAATTATAATCAGGATTATTTTGCTCAATATTGAAATCACGATTATTTAACACGATGAGTCACTGACTTTGCAAAGTTGTTGCATTGAATGCACCTAAAAAACTGTGAAACACCTTAAACTGTGAAAGATAAGACTTTTCACGTTGACCTTTGACTTTCACCCTGCAAGGCTGCAAGGGAAATGCTAAAGTGAGCATGCACCTGTCATTCAGAACACAAGACAAAAGAGTTTACCTGCAAAATAATAGTTTTTTTCTTGATTATATCATTTTTCTAACTGTTAAGAGCCAAACATGAATTAATTGCACAGCCCTATATGACATTATCTGTAAAGAGGATTATTATATTAAATTATATAATTCTTGTTTTGTGGTTATATGTAAATGTGTGTGTAAAGCCGGTTGCACATTGCATGTGGAGCTCATCCGGAGCTGAAGCGCAAACATTTTCAGAACTGTTTCTCCGCTATGCTTTTCACACTGCCGGTGGACCACCAGCACACTCTATACAAGTTGGTCATGATACTCATTGCACTGCCTTGATCGTGCAGTACAAATACATGAACATGCTATGATAACAATCCAGGCGAGCAACAAATTTAAATAAATAGGACGTTTAACAACTGTGCTTAGTGCTACATTAGTTTAACACCAACATGTGGTTCTTAAATGACTGTATGTGTCTGACTGTTGGAGCAGCGCTGCTGTAGACATAGCACATGTATGCACACGTAAACACACATGTTCTCCAGGTGCGTGCCTACGGCCCCGGGCTCCAGGGTGGAGTGGTGGGCAAGCCGGCCCCTTTCGCCATCGACACCAAGGGGGCCGGCACCGGCGGCCTGGGCCTGACGGTGGAGGGTCCGTGCGAGGCCAAGATCGAGTGCCAGGACAATGGCGACGGCTCCTGCTCCGTGTCCTACCTGCCCACGGAGGCGGGCGAGTACGCCATCAACATCCTGTTCGCCGAGCGGCACATCCCCGGCTCCCCGTTCAAGGCGGCGGTGCGGCCGGCCTTCGACCCCAGCAAGGTGACGGCCAGCGGGCCGGGCCTGGAGCGCGGCAAGGCAGCCGAGGCGGGCTCCTTCACCGTGGACTGCTCCAAGGCCGGCGAGGCAGAGCTCACCATCGAGATCGTGTCTGACACGGGGGCCAAGGCGGAGGTCCACGTGCAGAACAATGGCGACGGCACATACTCCATCACCTACATCCCCAGCTGCCATGGCATGTACACCATCACCGTCGCATACGGGGGCCACGCCGCGCCCGCCTTCCCCGCACGCCTGCAAGTGGAGCCAGCCGTGGACACCAGCGGCGTTAAGGTCTATGGCCCGGGCGTCGAACCCCGAGGTGAGTTAGCTAGTTAGCGTCACATGTAGCGTCACATGCATTACAGAAGGCTACAGGATACTAGTGACAAGCACATAGTAAACCTTCGGCCGCGCACGCGCGCGCACTCTCCCCTGCAGGCGTGCTGCGTGAGGTGACGACCCACTTCGTTGTGGACGCCCGCGCCCAGTGCAAGAGCGGCGGCAGCCACATTAAAGCCAGCGTGACGTACCCCTCGGGCACCAACACAGATGCCTACATCTCGGACAAGGGAGACGGGACTTACAGAGTGGAGTACACATCTTATGAGGACGGTAAGGCTTTGGTGTCCTATGTATCCTTGTGTGTGGTTTGTTTGACACCCTACCCGTTTAAAATGACAAAATGTCAAATGTATAGGTTCAAACCCAGTGTTTATGTGTATTCCTGTTTATTTAAGACTGGAGTGGAATAGCTGCCAGCATCAGGAGGGTTGTTTAATGTGTGGCTGACCTCAGTGTAATGGGGAAATGTACTCAATTATTTATTATCAGTATTATTACTGGAAAGTGGAAAGTGATCATACTGGAAAGTGCCTCGGCCAGCAAATGAAAGGCCAGAGCTCAGCATTTTCACTAAGTACAGTAGGATAAACATATCAGTCTTAAAATGGAAGCGTGGAAGCTCGATGGTTATACGATTTGTTTTTATAACCTCCTGCCCTGTTTTAAACGGGGTATTTTCAAATGTAATGTATACATAATGACCAGCATTAGTGCCTCAAATAGCAATAAAATCCCTAATTTAAGACCAACTAGCTCACAACACTATATTGTTTGCACGCACGCACGCACACACACACACAGAAGGCACTCGGAAGCCTTGTGGGGACAGCACTGCCCAATAAACACACTATAGGACTGATGTATACATACTGTTACTGTAGAACTGTTACTGCAGGGCTGGTGTAGTATACAGGCCCCCTCTCCACCCACCACCTCCATTATACTGTAGGTGAACCATCCTACCTTAAACTGCCAACTGACAGCAGATTATGGCACACAAACTATATACACTGTTTAAAGATGTACTAGATTTTCACCGTAATGTAGACTACACTGTATTTGTGACCCAGTAATATGTTTTTTATGGTTGTTAAATAATGCTGCTTTCTCCATTTGCGACTGTAATGTGAAGTATATGTGTGTTTAGAGAGAACTCTAAAGGATGCTTACAATGCTGTCCTAAATTATATTTTAAGACAAATCCTCTTGGAATTGCTTTGTTTTGACTTTGACTTAGACTATTATTTGATTATTTATATTATTATTATTATTATTATATTATTATTATTTATTATATTATTATATTATTTGATTGTGCTCAATCTCTAGATATTTTGACCCCTATCAGTCTAAGATAATTCTTTTTAAGATAGCAACAACTTTCAGTGTAAGCTGAGACATTAAGATATTTCTCTTCTCTACTGTAGAAAGTTCTGCAGAATTACCTCACTCACTGGTATGCCTTAATATCAGGCCAACTGTCATATTATAATGTATTTTTGCAGCGCTAGGGTTAAGTATTGACATTGAGAGGGGCTGTTTTCATGTGAATGTTTTACCAGACCTGCGGCACAATGTGATTTAAGAAGCCTTGTGGGTTTCAAATAACTTCTGTTTTCTGTCTTTCTAGCGCTCTGGGAGGGAGCTGAGAAAGGCATTTGTGGTTAGCATAGCCTTAGCGGAACCTTAACACTTGAACTTGTAGTTGCACAAGGATGTCTTCCTCTGTAAGGCCCCCACATAAAATAGAGTGCCATTAAAACAGATGCGGGACAAGGATGTATTATATATAGAGGCTGGCCAGAAGCGAGATGAGTGGGGGAAGGCACTCAGTGGAAGAGATATTAGGAATTGGGAATTTAGCGCTGGCTCTTGGGAAGTTGATTAACACAGAAGGAAATACGAGGCCAAGCAAAAGC
Source organism: Amblyopsis hoosieri (assembly GCA_027564755.1). Taxonomy (NCBI): domain Eukaryota; kingdom Metazoa; phylum Chordata; class Actinopteri; order Percopsiformes; family Amblyopsidae; genus Amblyopsis; species Amblyopsis hoosieri. The sequence goes on from JAODUE010001739.1 coordinate 4,812, forward strand.
CGAGGGGCCCCCAGCTGTTCTGTGGAAGAGGGAAAGAGAAGGGGGAGAGAGAGATTAAGTTAGAGGAGAAGAGAGAATGATTGTGATTGTGTCCGTGTGCGTGCGCGTGTGCCTGCAGACGTTTCTGGTGAGGTATAAATAGCCGGTGGCCCTATGTTGAGGACAGATATCTTTCTACTGATAGGGTTGTGTGTCATGCCCAAGCCCAGTGGATTGTGGGACATAAATACTCAACCCTGTGACATTTGAATGAAAACCGATTGTGTGTATTCGTAATAGTATGGAAGGGTCATAGACACTAATACTCTGAAAACTACACCACCGACCGGGGGAGGGGGGACAGTTTTCAGCGCACCATTGACATTGCATTGCGTTAAGCTATGCAGATGTCATTTCTGACTTCTACAGAAGAAACTGGAACCTTTCTAAAGGCTGTGTGACAAGATGCACTACCCTCACGTCTTGTTGCCTGTGTGTGTTTTTCTCTCCTTAAAACCTTGTTCTTTGGGTTTGACAGGTTATGCAAACTTAGTTCTGGGTTCTTTACAGGGTGGGTAGTGCATCCTGTCACACAACAGCTTTTAGGTAGGTTTACATGCTTTGGTAGAAGTCAGAAATGATGTTAGCTTAACTTAGCGCAAGGCAATGTCAATAGGGCGCTATGTAATGTATTTCCATAGTGTGGGTGGGACTTAAATGTGCTCTGTGTCTATAGTAAGCATCGGCGGGCTCAGTGTGTATAACACATGCATCAATTGAAATCAACCGAATTAATTTTCAGGCATGCATCTGATCGAGGTTCTCTATGATGACGTGCCCGCGCCGCTCAGTCCGTTCCACGTGATGGTGACCGAGGGATGTGACCCCACCCGGGTTCGAGCCTACGGGCCCGGTCTGGAGGAGGGCCTGGTCAACAAACCCAACCGCTTCACTGTGGAAACCAGGTCCATACCACACAGACACGTGTTGAGAGAGGGAAAGGGTTTGACACAAATACAGTAGCTTACCGCAAATACTTTTCCATCCTTCCTTCCTTCTTTCCTTCCTTCCTTCCTCCGTGTCTCTTCCTCAGGGGCGCTGGCACCGGGGGTCTAGGCCTGGCCATCGAGGGTCCATCAGAGGCCAAGATGTCCTGCAAAGACAACAAAGATGGCAGCTGCAGCGTGGAGTACATCCCCTTCACTCCCGGGGAGTACGACGTGAACATCACGTTCGGAGGCCTGCCCATACCAGGTACGGGATCCTGTCAGCCATGAAATTAATTACATGAAGACGATTGTGTCGTTTATAATATAGTGCTTCATAGCTGCTTTTCCCAAGGCCCCTTAAGAACATCTGTTTCCAAAATACAGCTATTGTTTGAGTGCAGTGTCGTAATGTAATGTAATTAACTGCTGTGTAATGTCAATTATATTCCCCTACTGGCCGTCTGCTAAGGCAGGTGCATCCGTTTTGTGCCCCAGCCAAATTAGCATAGCAACACTGGCCAGACAGCACTTGTGATGTTCCCTTGAATAATGGGATTCATTTGGGTTATAAGATTTTAGGAGCATGTAGTTGATGATGATGTTTGGGTATTGCAGAAGCCAAAACGTATATATAAAAACAGTTTATATATATATATATATATCTATATATATATGTATATATCAGATATGTGGGATATGGGGGTTGTTGATTATGGTTTGCGCAATCATCATCAGTCACAGGTTTGACTTGACTCACAAGAATCACAAAAACAATTCCTGGAATCCATCACAGTTTGTTTGTCCAAATAGAGGTTATCTGTTTTCTACAGTACGTTAATGTTGGCCTTTTGACACCCTTATCCCTGCATTCCAGCTGGTGCGTGGCCTCCAGAGCTCATTGCGGCCTCCGGAGGCTTCTAGTCAATGCTTGTACCTGCAACAGACGCGCCGCGGGGCGTATTGGAAGCGTCCCAGAAGCAGCTCATGCTGCTTCGCTAAAGATAGGCGTGTCTATTTCAGACGGTGCCGTCTCCGAGACGCACTGTTCAAATACAAAATACAATAGAAATTGTGTGCAAAATAAAGTGTGCAGACTCCTGATCGTACTTCACATCCCTACGTCGGTGGCAGGAGGCCAAAAGTGAGAAGGATTTGACATTGACGACAAGCGGTTAATTCTATAAGTTGAAAAACAGTTATCCTATTACACCACACATTTTTTTCAATTCCAGAAGTCCAGAAAGGACAAGGTGTGATGTGTGGAGTTTAATTACAGTAGTTTAGGGAGTGGAAATGAGTAGCCTTAAGGCGCTCCGTTTCTGAAATGCCCCCGCCCGGCTGAGTCCCGGCGCTATGTGATTAAGAGCAACACATGCAGTCAACCGGACGTCAGATAGAGCTAAGCCGTGTTCTGCGCTGCAGGCAGTCCGTTTCATGTGCCGGTGCGGGAGCTGGTGGACCCCAGCAAGGTGAGGTGCTCCGGGCCGGGCCTGGGGAGCAGCGTGAGGGCCCACGTCCCTCAGACCTTCACCGTAGACAGCAGCAAGGCTGGCCTGGCCCCGCTGGAGGTCCAGATCTATGGGCCTACTGGTGAGATACACTACACAAGCACACGCACACACACACACAATGCGCACACGCACGCACGCTAACACACACTAACGCGCACACACACACATGATGTACTAACACTCAAAAATACACACACACTAACACATGCTAACACACTAACACACGCATGCTAACATACACTAACACACACACACACACACACACACACACACACACACACCCACACGCACACACACACATGCTAGCACACACGCACACACACACACACACACACAAACACACACTAACAAACACACACACACACACACACACACACACACACACACACTAACGCGTGCATGCAGCGCTTAATGAGATGCCTTGTGGCTTGATGCCTTGCTCCTCAGGCGTGGTAGAGCCGGTTAGCATTACAGACAATGGAGACAGAACACACGCGGTCAACTACACCCCCGCCATAGACGGCCCATACACAGTGTGTGTGAAGTACGCAGATCAAGAAGTCCCTCGCAGGTGGGTGGTCCAGCTACAGTAGCAAGCTAGCAGAAGGCAGGTTTACTTCAATCTGTTTTATTAGCCCAGTGCAGTAATAGTGGGCCCTTTAATAAATGTCATGCGAAATGTCACAATAACTCTAGTCGCCCTTTGTAAGTCTGCCATTTATTAGGCGTGGGTTTTAAAGATAAACCCTAGCAGTGTAATTGTCGGTTTGTGCTCGTTTGACAGTTGGACCACACTGTAACATTGCCTTCCTCCTCCACGCCCTTGCTTGCAGTCCTTTTAAGATCAAGACCTTGCCGGCGCACGACGCTAGCAAAGTGCGGGCCAGCGGGCCTGGTCTGAACGCCTCCGGGGTTCCCGCCAGTCTGCCCGTTGAGTTCACCATCGACGCCCGGGACGCTGGCGAAGGCCTGCTCACGGTCCAGATACTGGTGAGTCACTTGTTCCTCTGCATGCTCAACAGCGGTGGAACAGGTACAATTCATCCATACTGCTCTTAATGTAACTGTATGTCCACAGCTCTGGATACAATTACAGTAAGAGACCACTGCATATTTAAAAATATAGAATAATATCAATATACTGTAAATATAAAAAATGGCAACTAAATTGATTATTGATTAAATAATTGATTGATTAAATAGATTATATAAATAGAATAAATAATAATAAATATATAAATATATTAAATATAATGACAAAATACAAATGTATAAATACCAAAACCTAACAAAAATTTACATGAAAACAATGGTTAATATGTAAACTACTGATACTTGTGTCAGTGCTCCAGCAGGACGAATGCCTTGCTAGGGAGCAGATTCACTCAACACATGACTTCCTGTGCCGACCAATCAGGGGCGTTGTTGCTGCTGTTGTCATTGTTGCTGCTGCTGTGTTGTTGCTGCAGGGACCAGATGGGGACAGGCACGAGAACTCTGTGTTTGTGCAGGACTGGGGCAGGAGGGTGTGGCAGAGACACATAGTCAAGGGCACCATCCCCTTCCCTATTCTTAAGAAGGGCTCCGTGAGGCCTACAGTACGCATACGTTCACCCTACCCTCACGCCTTGTCTCATGTCCCTCCCCTGCTCCTTTGTTCCCTCCCCAGCCTCCATCTTGTTAACGTGCACATGGCTTCATTTGACCGCTAGTTAGGACTCAACTGCTGAGCCAAATTTGGAAATTCGCTTTTAAATAATCATTAAAAATTCATCCCACACCCCATTTGCTTTATGTTTAGGATTAATGCCTGTTGATACAAATATTCTGTTTATATTATGCTTCATACGGAATAGTTCTACTGCTTAAACCGTTCTATTTATACTGCGTAATCAATACATTAAACTATTTGTGTACTGATTAGATTTATTCATTAAATTTGCACTTGAGATGAAACCACATACAGGTGCTCTAGGCTCATTTCCTCTTATAATATCGATGTATTCCATGTTTATGTAAGGTCTGTAGACTGTGTGCAATAGCTGATCAAAACGTAATTCAAGTTTAGTCAGTTGCTTGGAGTAAAGTTGATAGAATTGGCCTTCAGTGTAAATATTTGAAACTGAGGGGTGTTACACGCTCAAAGCATTTTTGTTTATTAGTTCATTTGTATTAATATTGGTGTTTTGAGTTGTATGTATTTAGGTGTTTATCTGTGTCTGAACCCCAAAACCTCCGGGGTCCCGTGACATACAATACTTTCCTAAGCGTTCATGGAAAATATTTTCTTCCCAAAATCCCACGTCATAATTCTCTCTCCCTCCCCTTCCCCTCCCCTCCCGCAGTCTCAGTGGACTGACCTCCATTCAGTTTGGTTATTTGGCTAATGGGGAAATATCGTTTTCCATACTGCACTAACCGGGGTGCTTCCTAAACATCCAGTTGCACTACATCATTACATGGGAGTGAAATAGCTTTGTGTGATGTCATGTTGGAAGGAATAATCCACATGAGAAATAGAGGCTGCAGTGTGCACTCCCATAAATGTCCATCCTGTCATTCAACTTCAGTCATTTATTATATTTTCTCTCAAAAAGAAAAAGCTTACCATTTCCCAACATTGCTGCTTTTGAAGATATACACGTCAATAAAATAAGACGATTCAAGAGCTCTTGTTTGCATCAGAAACAATTGGCATTATTAGACACTTTTTACACTGGTTTGAAGGAAAATTACTTAATCCTTTTTTCAACACGCACAGAGAATGGTAAGATAGCGAAATGCGAAGAGATATTTGTTGAATTTTACAAAAAAGTGTATTAGCTTAGCATTTAGCTTGCAATAGCTGACTTTACCTTAAAGTCTCAATACTAGGTTAAATTACTTGTCAAGAGATAGATATTTTTGTCAGTAACTAAACATACTAGATATTAGGGGTTATGCATTCTCACTTACTCACTCATTTACTCACTCACTCACTCACGTGCACTCACAGGCACACACACACACACACACACACACACACAGACAGAGACACCACACTAGTAAAGTCCCCAGAGACCCACCTCACTCTCTCCACAGGACCCAGAGGGAAAGCCCAAGAAGGCCAACATCCGGGACAACAGAGACGGCACGTACACGGTGTCCTACGTGCCGGACATGTCGGGCCGCTACACCATCACCATCAAGTACGGCGGGGACGAGATCCCCTACTCCCCCTACCGCATCCACGCCCTGCCCAGCGGGGACGCCAGCAAGTGCCTGCTCACCGGTCAGTCACCTCCTCCCATCATGCACTGCAGCGCTGGGCCACACAATAGGGGGGGTTATTGGTGCTTTTTGAGGCCGTTTAATAAGGATTTATTTTAAAATGTATTTAAAATGTATTTTAATGCATTTTAAAATGTCAATATTGAAATGTTTTAATTAATGAATTAATAATAAATGATTGATATCTTGAAAAGTTTTAAACCAATTTCTTAAAAGGTATTTTATGCATAACATTTCTCCAGTTATCCAGTTATAAGTCATGGAATATATTATTATTCATTTAATTCATTAAATAAATAAATAACTATGTTATTTTCCCTCCCACAGTATCTATAGGAGGAGATGGATTAGGTAAGTAGCGTTCCTATTTCCTATTCAATCAACGTGACCAGATGTTGAGGCTGGTTTGTCCTGACGCGTCCGTCCGTCCGTTCCAACCAACCGTTACCAGGCTCCGGCCTCGGCCCCACCATCCAGATCGGCGAGCAGACGGTCATCACCGTGGACGCCAAGGCCGCCGGGAAGGGCAAGGTCACGTGCAAGGTGTCGACGCCCGACGGCGCGGAGCTCGACGTGGACGTGGTGGAGAACGTGGACGGTACGTTCGACATCTACTACACGGCGCCGCAGCCGGGCAAATACGTCATCACCATCCGCTTCGGCGGAGAACACATCCCCAACAGCCCCTTCCATGTGGTGGTGAGCCGCACCTGATGTGTGTGTTGATGTGTGTTGTGCATTTGTGTGTTGTTATATGGATATCAGCGATGTCAATCATAGTGCAGTACATTTAACCTGACCTTTCTCACAGTGATTGCACAGTGTGTCGCTAATAGAAACCACGTCTCACCGTAATATATAGCTGCACGGAGTAGTCCTCGTGTGTGTGTGTGTGTGTGTGTGTGTTCTGTAAACGTGTACATTCCTTCCCTGTTAGGCCTGTGACACCATCCCAATAGTAGAGGAACCGGGCGACAAGTCACAGCAGTCCTACGTGGGTTTCCCCCCTCAATGGGTACACGCCTAAATCTGCCCCTCTTGATGTCACCACTCTGGCAGATATATGCGCTTACGCAACCTTGCTCTGTCTATTTCTACTGTGAACTACCCGAGCTCTGAGTTATATGCAGCCTGTGTCAGTAGCACTCCACGCTTCACTTCTCCTGTGCCCCTGGGCCCAAAGATAGATGGGGGGGGGGGGGGGGGGTTACATCTATTACCAAAAAACCCACAAGAAAACCCCGTTGGCCCGCGATTAGGGTTCAGAGAGTGTAAAGCACTAGTCGTAAATGTTCTCCACCCGTGTGCTAACATAACAGACGGCAGTATTACACTTTTGCCCTGAGTCGTGTTAAATAAATAGAGCTTATTGGGACTTTGGGTGGAAGGACTAAACCAGGCTTTTCCATCTTTGCTGGTTCTCTGTTACTATTCCTGTTTGGAACGCCCGAGACCATTCTCCTCTAAGCATGAGCCTCCTGTTGTTTCATTAGCATGCCTGTCCTTCTTCATTAGCCTTGCTGCCATATCTGGCCCTGCACAGGCCTCCTCTCCCTCTCTCTCTCCCTCTCTCTCTCCCTCTCCCTCTCTCTCTCTCCCTCCCGCTCTCTCTCTCTCTCTCTCTCTCTCTCTCTCTCTCTCTCACACTCTCTCTCACACTCACACACACACACACACAAACA
>JAODUE010001740.1:0-12241 GCA_027564755.1 Amblyopsis hoosieri
ATATAGGCAGGACTAGGGAAATGTCTACATTTGAAGGGAGTCTGATTTACAGTAACATTATTTAATTCATATAATAGTAATAATAATATGTATTTATTTATTTATTTATTTATATATATATATATTTGTAGTTATCAGTGTACTTGGCCATAGAAACCAATGAAAATATAGAAATGAACAGCATACTTAACAATTAAGCATTAAATGCATTCATTTGCATTTCTTGAAATCTATAGCCCAATCATTGTGTTTTGCTATTTTGCTATTTTGAGGAAAGCCCAAGCTACTTCCACGCTGTTATTGCCATCCATTACTGCTCCCACATGTCTACACTTATGAGACTGAACTGTTCCAGTTGGGTTTAGATGCGCATGCTAACGCTTACGACGTGTGTCTGTTTCAGGACATTAACAAGCGGCTCTCCCTGCCAGCAGACATCAGGCTACCTGAAGGCTACCTGGAGAAGTTTGCCATGAACAGTCCGCCGTTCGACAAACCCATGAGCCGTAGGTTACGCCGTGCCTCATTGGTCAGTACCCGGCAACGTGTGTGTTTTTCCTGTGTCACTGGGTGTACGGCAAACTAGCTTTAGTCAGCTGCTTTTATGAGTTTGCGTGCGTGTGTGTGTGTGCGTGTGTGTTTGTGTGTGTGTGTCACGTTTGGATGGCGTGCTGAAAAAAACCATGAGAACCAACATTACATTGTGTGCTACTGAAAAAGCTGACAAAGGACATTTTGTGCATGTGTGTGTGTGTTTGTGTTTGTGTGTGTGCATGTGCGTGCACGTGTGTGTGTGTGTGCATTTACTTTATATAGGTGTGTGTGTTCCAGTATGTCAGACACACACACACACACACACACACCTACACACACACACACTGTTACACTATAGAGCCAACAATGCCCCTGTAGGGGGTTATGAATCCTGCATTATGTTTCTAGGCCAGGAGCATTGTGGGTATGACTCAGGGGGTGTGAGGGTGGCATGGAAGGGTGGCCTGTTGAATGGTCGGAGATGGAGGGGAGTAGAAGTAGGCAGAAACTCATGAATATGCAGCATGTGCCTTATCCAATCGACTCCCCCTTTGTATTGCTCTTCAAGTAGTCCAACTCTCCGTTCAATGCTTTCTACCGGACTCATGCAGTTGTTGATTATCCCCCCCCCCCACCACCATTAGGTTTTCATACGAATCAAATAAAAAATCCTCTCTCTCTCTATTTTTCACCTCCTGATATGCGGGGGTCATTTAAGGTGTACTCTGTGTGTCAACAGTGTGTTAATTAAAACAGTATGCTACTTTTATTTAGCTGTGGGGAAAGGGGGTGGGGGGTATTTGTATTTTCTGTATTCATTATTTATTTATTCATTGTTTATTGCTGTGCTGGGCCTCTCTCTTTCAGTTTCAAGTGATTTTCATGACGTTGCTTTCCTGCTTTGCTTTCCAACGCGGGAGTCTCACGGAGATGAAATGAAGTAGTCTTTGGAATGAAGATGGGCGGGCCTCGGGCAGAGAGTGTTTTTTTATGGCAGAAGGTTTGATGGGATAGTTAGGCTCTAGATGCTTGTGTGCTCACATGGAGGGCGGAGCCTGTCAATAATTGGCAGATGAGTGCGCGCATGTGTGTCGGCATCTGCGTCTGACTTCATGGGCCTCATTGCATGTTGTGTGTGGGTGCCGCCGTGCTGCGCTGTGTGTGTGTGTGTGTGTGTAATAGATATATCTATAATTCAGCAGCAGTGTCAGTCTGCTCAGCGGTGCTCCTCCTGACTGGAATTACACCCCACCGGGATACAGGAGATACATCTGGCACAGGGAGAGCCGTGGGGTGAGAGATGGAGGGAAGAGGAGAGAGATAAAGATAAGGAAATGAAGGACTGTTGATGTTGATGCAGAGTTGTTTGGAAGCATGGTATAAATATGGGAAAGACAGAAATATCTGAAGGAAACAGGTTGTTCACAAGAGTAAACGAACCTGGATGCAGGGTTAAATAGTGCTCAAACAAATGCCTCTGAAACCAAACCATTACCAGTCTGATGAATTCATATGATCTCAGGGCACGCATAGCAGACTATAGCTAACGTCTACAGTATATCGGTTCCATTAGTTTTTCTCTGTTTGTGGCCAAGCAGCAATGCACTATTGATCTAACATCCTTAATGGCATAATGGTCAATACACGACTTGTACAGAATAAAGATGGAACTCACTGGCCCATTTTATGTCAGTTTAGTGAAGCCATGATCTGGCTGGAGCATTTACAGTACGGTATGGTGTGACTTTGGGTAAACACTAGTGTTCGGGCAGTGGTAGCTCAGATCCGCTCAGCTCAGCTCAAACTGCCCTTACAAAGAGTTCTGAGAGGTGTCGTGGCTCGTGCACAAAAGTTATTGTCCAATAAAAACTGATAAATGTATGAAAAAGTTTTTTCTTTTCACATATTTTAAACTGGTAAAAATGTATGGATCAATGATAATCTAGGACACAGAGCAGAAATAATACATAAACTACCTATCGCTGACACGAAGGTGGGATTAGGCCTGTATTTGCACGTTTTGGCTATTTCAGACAGATAAAAGCAGATGTAGTTGCGGACGGCAATCACTTTTTATCGGACAACCACTTTTGTGAACGACACCGGCTACTACTACTATTCCCTTGTGATGCTCGCAGTGGCAGTCAACGAAGTTGCGCGTAAGCTTTTGAACTGTGGATGGATGATGTTGTTGTTTTTGACTAAAGAAATTTAGAATGAACATTTGGGCTATTAGAATTTATAATTAAACCATGATAGCCTACGTTTCGTACAAAACCTTTTAGCGAGGCTATAACAAAAATGTATCCTGTTTCTGCATTTCTGTGGCTAAGTGGAAGACAGCAGAAAATGGTAGTAGTAGTAGTTCTCTGGATCATGTTGAAGTCGGGATTTGTGACTTTGACATTTGTTATGTTTTCACATAACATTGGCTCTCTTTGGTATTTTGATGTTTTAATCCCTTGTTAAGTAAGATCGTATCCGTAACGTGTCCCATAGCAGTTGTCTAATGATAATCAATTATTGAGAGTGCTCCAGTGAGATCCAGGGGAATGGGGTGTGTTGTGTTACATTTAAACTACAATGCCCTGTTGCATGAAACATTTTCCCTTGACCTCATTTTTCAAAGTGTTGTAAAATTTAATTTTAATAGTACAACTATCCTTTTCCTGTTGACTGGATATTGAGTGATGTTGTCATAATGGAGTAGTTTAAGTGCTGCTTCTCGGCGAAGTGTCGCCTTCCTGTCATTATTGGCAGGTTTACAGGAAAAAGGAAAAATGGAGGCTGTTATTCATTGGTTGACTGATTGTACAGCAGGTGGAGGTGTCATATGGCTCCTCCTTCTTTCTGTCTGTCACTCCATCCACATCCATCCTCATCATCCTCAGGTCCAGTCTTACTGTACTCCTTCATGAGCTCACATGGATGATACACTGATAAAATGAAGGGTTGTGTTCTGAATATACCGTCTTCTCCGTCAATACCTAATTAAGGCAAAGCATGCTCTCATTCACACCAGTGGATCGGCCCCTTTTCACTTTGCTACTTTAAACTTGAATGCGTTGCAGTGAGCTCTCAATTAGCATTGGGAATAGAATGAATCCAGTGCCGTCGACAGCAAGTCCTACGCACCAAAACACACGCACCCCCCCCCCAGAGTAAGTCTTCTAGGTAGTAGAAGGTGGTAGACCTGTGGTGAGGTCACATGCAGCTTCTGTGTCTGTGGCTCAGTGGAGAGCGAGAGAGAGCGAGAGAGAGCGAGAGAGAGAGAGAGAGAGAGAGAGAGAGGGAGAGAGAGGGAGAGACTCTTCCCCAGCGACATGAGTGGCACAACTTTCTGTACCAGTAACTCCTGACAGCTCGTGTCACCAACGCAGATGAGCAAGGTGTTTTACATGCACACGTGTGTGTGTGTGTGTGCGCTTATATCTAGGGAAGAAAGCCAGGTGATGCAATATGTATTCACACATCACATGCCGCTGTTGGCTACAGCTATGCACACAGTAAACAAATGAGTGTATAGGGTGTGTGTGTGTGTGTGTGTGTGTGTGTGTGTGTGTGTGTGGGTGTCTGGGTGTGTGCGGTATATGTACAGTGTTTCCTTCTATATTCTATAGGCCAAACTACATGGGCAAACTGGATATTTAATGTAAACCAGGGCTTGCTCTTATTTGTAAATGTGTAATATGACTGGAAATATTCTGCAATTTGTACACATGCACGCATATACACACACAATATTGTATCAGTGGTTAAGTGTGTCATTTTGTCACAGAGGCTCTGACATTTGCTTTCAGGCATGCCTTTAAAGACATCAGATCACATGCTTCGTTAGCTGACACACGCACGCACACACACACACACACGCGTCGCACACACATGCATGCGTACGTATGTGATGTAGCCATGAGGATGACAGACAGTAGCAGGATTGAGAGAGATGGGTGGGGGTGGAGGAAATCAGCAGATAACTGAAAGTGGGATGAGCCCAAAAGACTTGTGGGTAGTGGGTATCCTGGCACATTGGCATCCATTTATAATTCATGGCCTTTAACAATATATACAGCTCTATTTTGTGCTGTATATTTGTCAGGGTTGACCCATACTAGACTCTATGTGCAATGTGTCTACATCTCACATTACAGTAAAATAGGAATATATATTACCCATACATAAGCTGTGTACATACTGTATGCTGCTCACAATAGCTGTTGTTATACTGCCTCCCTGTGGCCAACAGAGGGATGTGCAACAGGGTGACAGTGATGTCACCATGCCACAGCAGTAAGGAAAAGGCATGATTGTACAGATATGGCCTTCACACCACACCACACGCGCACAGTACATTCACACTTTCTCTGTGTGCATATTTGCCGTTCTCCAGACGTGTGTGTATGTTTACTGTAATTTCCTGACTATAAACAGCCATTCATACAGACGTTTATACTGTTCCGTAGATGTCTCCCTGCTCCACACCTGATTCAAATTAATGGGTCGGTATGAGGCTTCTAACGACCCATTAATTTGACAAACAGCAGAATACTCAATGAATTAGGAATTCATGTAACCTAATAACTACTTGCTTCTCTCATATATCTAGTCTGAAATAGGCTTTGGGAAGCTCGAGACGTACATCAAACTTGACAAACTCGGGGAGGTAAGATTAATAAATATGACTATATGCCATGTAGTAATGTATAACGCATACATGTTATAAATGTCTTCAGTTGCCTACTTACACATACAGTATATAATGTATATGTGCCCAGACAATCACATTACTGTCCACATCGCAGGGGACATACGCCACCGTGTTTAAGGGGCGGAGCAAGTTAACCGACAACCTAGTAGCGCTGAAAGAGATCCGATTGGAGCATGAAGAAGGTGCTCCTTGCACGGCTATCCGGGAAGGTACTGCGTTCTGCACAACATTTTGTATATATACTGTATATGTGTATATCAGAGGTACATCAGGTTACATAAAGAAGTAGGGGGCTGGTGCAAATGGGTTCCTGGAACCATCAACCATGCAACAATTGGGCCTCAATGCTACAATCTGTGCCCCACTATTGAATTTAAACCAGGGGTTTTAAGTCAAGTAAGGTTTATTAATATAGCCCTTAATCCCATTACAGTATCAAAGGGCTATACAGCCCATATTTCACATGGAAACAAACACCGCCATCTTAACCATATACTCCTCCCCGGGCAAGGAAAAACTTGGGAAGGTACCACAGAGGGAGGAATCCACATTTCCAGGACGGTTAGGATGCAATAGGTGTAGATAGGGCAACAATAATGATCAAATATACATTGAACGAAATGTATCACATTGTGCAGTAAATACAAACTAACACATTGCAGAAATAAAAAAGAAATTTGTAAATGTTAGTAGATTATGAGTGGTCCATCAAATGTTGTATTGACAAGCCAAATGAGATTTGTCCTAGGTTTGAAGATGTGTCCTTGTCACGACCAGGTCCGCTCAACAACCATTGGGTCTGTAGGTTTCATGGTGATTGGAGGCTAACGCTAATTCTGATTAGAGTCTTGAGAAACTGAAGTATACACAGAGGTACCAATTACAGAGGTACCGATTAGCAAGATTAAGATACTTAAAGTACTCCAATAATGATTCCAGGACTTGCACACTAATTACTTTAACTTTGGCTATTTGAAGGTAACATATTCAGGTTGTCAAGGAAACCTGCTCAGCTTGACATTGTCGAACTGACGTGGAGGGTTAACTGCAAGCTGTTTCTTTATGCTAGGCTGTGTATGTTTGATTGACAGTGTCTCTGCTGAAGGACCTGAAGCACGCAAATATCGTAACGCTCCACGACATCATCCACACTGACAAGTGCCTGACACTAGTGTTTGAGTACCTGGTGAGCATCGCTTCAAAACATGTGTTTGTCTTCTTTCTTTCTTTCTTTCTTTCTTTCTTTCTTTCTTTTTCTTTTATTGATTATATGATTCCGTCTCTCCCTCAAGGAAAAGGATCTGAAACAGTACATGGACGACTGTGGGAGCATCATGAGTGTTTATAATGTCAAGGTAAGCTGGTAGATGTCATAAAGTTCTGAAGAATGAATAAACCTGATACAACTATTGCACTATTATTCAATAATACATCTAATATCTTTTACTGTTCTATCTTATTCCCTCCTCTCCTCTTCTCCTCTCCTCTCCTTTCCTCTGCTCTCTTCTCCCCTCCTATTCCCCCCTCTTCTCTCCCCTTATCTGCCATTCTGCGCTCTCCTGTAGATCTTCCTATTCCAGTTGCTGCGGGGTCTAGCCTACTGCCACAAAAGGAAGGTCCTCCACAGAGACCTCAAACCACAGAACCTGCTCATCAATGAAAGGGGAGAGCTCAAACTGGCCGACTTTGGTAGATCAGCACTTTTGCTAACTTTGTCGGAGGTGTTACGATGTTTTCTGCCAGAACAATAACATTACTACACGTACAACAAACTAAACTGGATGTGCTCAATTTGCTCTTATTATTTCTGTGTTTGAACCCAGGCTTGGCCAGAGCTAAGTCTGTCCCTACTAAGACCTACTCCAATGAGGTTGTGACATTATGGTACCGACCGCCAGATGTGCTGCTGGGCTCCACTGAGTACTCTACACCCATTGACATGTGGTGAGCATACGCATGCATATTTACTGTACATACAGACACTTGCTGTCAGCCTATCCCTGTTCTCCCATCAACTCTACTTCCTCTGTCTCATGCACCTCTCACAGGTCTCTCCTTCATGTTGGCTTCCTGTGTGTACGTTCACTTACACAAAGAGGGTTAAAGTGGGCTGTTAGCTGTTAGCTAAGCCTTTCCCTGCCCACATGCAATTAGCATTTTGGAGATGTTGTACTTTTCCGCTTCCGTTTGTCAGTGAGTTGGGAGAACAGGGTGTCCTTTAGTCAAATTTAGCTCCACCACCTGGCTGTGACGTACAAGCGTCCTCTATTTTCTACATTATGGCTATAGGCTTTGGGAGATGGCTTAGCTCAGCCCAGAGCCATGTAGAAGAGAGTCCCGTTCTCAGCGGTCGCATGGTTCATGTAGATGCAAAACTGTGCTTGGTGGGTAATTTGAACCGATGCATAACTAAAATGTTTGGTAATCAGTAGTTAATAAATACATGGATTTACGGTTACAATATCATTTGTAGGGTACTTCAGTATTTGCGGCTAACCTCCTGGAACTGTATTGAGGTTCCATGATCCGCCATTGCTGTGAAAAAAACGATCCATTGGAGTGAACGGTTGTCTGCATGGCTCTCAGCTAAAGCTACATTGTGTTAATGTGGGTTCATAGACGATGATACTAGTAGGCAGCAGAATACATATGCGTTCATATACCATTGCAATCGTCACTCTGTTTTGCCAAATCCGTGACTGAAAGAGTGTCTACTGGTCTGGTGTCTGTCCTCAGGGGTGTGGGCTGTATCTTTTATGAGATGATCACAGGTAGACCTCTGTTTCCTGGATCCACTGTAGAGGATGAACTGCACCTCATATTCCGCATCTTAGGTGAGGCAACATCAGTGTGCGGTGTATTGTGTGTGTGTGTGTGTGTGTGTGTGTGATATGCACATCTCCACCATGCTGGAGAACAATTGTTCTGTCTTCAGGCACGCCTACAGAAGAGACCTGGCCCGGCAGCACTACCAATGAGGAGTTCAAGACCTACAACTTCCCTAGCTACCACCCAGAGCCCCTGGTCAATCACGCCCCCAGGTGTGTACACCCCTACCCACACACACACCTGCACACTCACGCCAACGCACGCCTGCACCTAGATGAAGTCAGCGTAAGATTATTGCATGTAATAGGAGACGCAGGATTGATTTTCAGTAGAATCTGTAGTCGAGCCGCTGCTGTTGTTGATGTAAGGAGTGGCAGAGTGTGTCCTGACAGCCTGCTTTCTCCCTCTCTATCTCTCTCTCTCTCTCTCTGTCTCTCTCTCTCTCTTTATCTCACTGCCTCTTTGTCACAGGATAGACAGTGATGGTCACGACTTGCTCTCAATGCTATTGCAGGTAAACTTGGAGCATTACATGTGAACAATGAGCAATATGGAGCATTTTTGGTTCACAGTGAGTTCATGCAATGCTCTGTCTGTCTGTCTGTCACTAGTTTGAGGCTAAGAAGCGTGTGTCTGCAGAAGAGGCTATCAGACACCCATATTTTAAGACTCTAGGGGAGCAGGTCCAAACACTAGCTGACAGTGAGTATACATACACACACACACACAGACACAATACACTTTTGTTCTGCTGTTAAAGTTAAATAAAAATGTAAATTATACATTTATTTGATTTATTATATTATTTAAATAAATAAATATTATTATTATTGTTGTATTATATGCAGTTATATCAAATGGTAAAATTATAAAACATGTTTTACAACTTTGACTTTGGGTAACTATTAATTACAATATGACTCACTCATGAAAGTAGTGATAATAGTTGAACTTTTTATTCACAAAAGTTTTTTTTTTTTTTATGTATTATTTTAATTGTTATGTTATGTTATATATTTATGAATACACTCTTATCTTATTTAATTTAATCACAACACATTTCAGATTGGTACATCATTCATGGTTGCGTATGCTCACACACTTGTTATGTTTCAGCGGCGTCCATCTTCTCAGTGAAGCAGATTCAGCTCCAGAGAGACCCGGGGAAGAGGTCTTTGGTCTTCCCAGAGACAGGTGAGTCCTGTAAGATGCACACAGATACATAGTGGGAACAGAAATAGTGCTTGGTTGCTGCCTTTTCATCCTTTTCTTCATACTTGCTCTAACAGAGGGCTTTCTGTGTGTCTCATGCCATGTGCCATCACACATGTCAAACACAGTATCCAAGTTGATCCTTTGACCACGCCTGGTTCACACATCTACCAGATCTTAAGAAAATAAATAATGCTGACTACCTTACTTATAATAGTTGTCATGATATGCTGGAAGCATATTTAGGTTATGCAATATATTTACTTTGCAAATTATATTATATGTCCTTGAGGATTTATTATAATTTCACCCTATAAATAAAAAAGAAAATATTTGGTTTCTTTCTATTAATTATAATTGAATGTAGGCTCAAACCGTAGTTTGGTGTTACCGGCAGCCTCACGGGCAAAATAAATAACCATGAGGCCGTGTTTGGTGCTGCCACGTGGTAGAGTTTACACCCACAACTTACTTTGAACCAGATTACTGTGCATTTACTGTGCATACTTTGATGTGGCATCGGGACACCTTCATGTGCAGACTGTGGTTCTCTCTCTGTCTCTGTCTTAGGCTGGGTTTTTCTTTTTTCCCTCTCTGCTTCCTCCCTTGCTTACTGTGTAACACTTGTCTGTCCTTGTTTTCTCTGTCTTGATACCCATACCTTCTTTCCTTTCTATATATATATATATATATATATATATATATATACTGTATATACACTTGACCCCTCCCCCTCCCCAACCCTAACAAAAAAAAGCAATGGCCCATAAGCTAGGCTCCGCCCCCTCGCAGTACTTCCAGAGAGAAGCAGACAATCCCAGGGCTCAGAGTCAAGCTCACTCCTCCCCTTCCACTGGCTGAGTGGCCTCTACCATTCTGGTAAATACGCGCTCTTTCATTCCATCTCTTTTTCTCCTTCTTCTCTTCTGTTCCTCCTCTCTATTTACTGCTCTTCTTCATTTCATTTTGTCCATGGCCTAAAGTGTCTTATGTTTGTCCAGCCGTGTGTTCTCTTTTGAACCTGATAGCGTGTCGAGGTGTCAGTCTCGCGTCCTGCACACCTAGACCCCCACGGCAGAGCCACGTGGTACAGTCCTCTATTCCATTAGGCCGCGTGTCCACCAAAGCTTTCTTCCTCAGATGAAAATGCCGGTCGCTCTGCTGGCAACGCTAGGAAGCGTTTTTTTGGAGTGCAGCGTTTTTTTTCAGCTGAGACGAGCTGATACGCTTTGGTTGCTATGATACAGAATCTCTGTGGGAATTAATATGTTGCAACTAGAACGGCTAGTTTGTGTTATCAGCAAATTATTTAATTTTTAATATTCTACACATTATTTAGTTAGTATTGTTTTGATATCATCTGACAGCTATCAACTTCTCCATAGTTGTTGTCAATGTGTGCATGTAGAATGTGGCGGTTGCTCATAGTTGTAACGTTTAACACAAATACACGACTACGAGGGATATACGTACAGAGGTTTAATACACACAACTTAAACGCAAACAATAACCCGCGAGGGGAAACAAACCAAAGACGTTATAAACCCGCGAGGCTGATTACACAACACAAAACAGGTGCAGAGACAAGGAGGGGAAGGGCTGCCACGGCGCCTTGTGCGGTGGTTAGCGAACCGACATGGCAGCGCGCCGGTGGAAAGAGAGCCTGGACACAACCCCGGACCTAGGTGTGACAGTAGTATACGGCCGGGGAAACAGTGATGCGCTTCACCCAAAGTTGAACATTTTTCTTGGAAAATAAATGCTCAGCGCCCGGCATGGAAAAAAATGCTCGGAGCCATGCCGCGCTCCTGGCATTTTTAGAAGCCTGAAAAATAACACTAGCGTGAGAAAAAAACGCTATGGTGAACACGGGGCTTTTACAGCTCCACTAGAGTGTCCAGCCCACTGTTCTTGTTTTGGTCTCTGTATATAGAGGAGTGGAGAGGAGTGATGTACATTCAGCATGTTCAGGATGGGCTTTCCTTCTCAAGAGTTTCAAAATAATCACACAAACACAAACTCTTGTAACGCAGGTTTCAAACCCCTAAGGGGATTCTGGTCACAATTTGAAGGGGGTTTCTTTGTCCTTTCTCTTCGTAAGACCGTATTTTATCTCAACATTCTCCCAGTCCTCTTTTTTCCTGGACTGAAAACACTCAGTGGATCTAAGGAATGACAATTGTTCAACTAGAAGGTATTTTGGGGAAGGACAGCCATTTTGATTGTTATCCTTTCATTCACAGTTTTGTTTAGATTTCTCCAGCGGGAGATGTAACTTTGTGGTCAGTCTGTAAGTTGGTACGGTGTGTGTGTGTGTGTGTGCGCGTGCGTGTGCGTGTGTGTATTTATTTATTTAAGCATGTGTGTGCACAAACTGTTTATTGCTTCAGCATAGACGTGAAGTGTGTGTGTGTGTGTGTGTGTATTGCGATCAACAGTAACCTCTTCTCGACATTATTCTATGTTATTAATTAATATTCTGTTAATAATTAATGAATTAAACAGACAGTTTGATGTTACCATTTGGTGTTCAATGAAGGAACAAGCAAAACAGTGGTTGGTCAGCATATGCGATCCAATCTGTACAGTGTGTATTTTATAAACGATGTGTGTGCATGACGTGGTGTGCATTGCAGTGTGTGTGTGTGTATGTGTACTGCAGCTGCCCTTGGACCCATCCTCTCTTTTATCTGTCCTTCTGTGTGTCTCTCTCAGCCCAGGGGAAGAGTCGGCGGCAGAGTGTGTTGTTTTAGTGTTTGGCGGGGACACTGAGACGAGATGGACAGGACACCCGTGGAGCCTTCACTGATCCTGCCACAGACAAACACACACACAAGCACACACACACACACACACACACACACACGTTTTATTATCTCGTTTAAGCTGTTTTTGTAAGCCTGACTAGTACAGCAGCTTTGAAGCATACAGTACGCACAGACACGAGGGTGACTGCATCCA
>JAODUE010001741.1:0-12240 GCA_027564755.1 Amblyopsis hoosieri
CCCATAGGCCTGCGGGAGGGATATATAAAATTACCGTTGCACCAAAATTGCGCCCCACCCCCCATGTTTTTCACCGGTCGCCACTGCTGTTGTGTCATGCCATAACTCACCCACGAAGACAACACAGTATTTGTGTGTGTGTGTGTGTGTGTGTGTGCGCTCAGTCTTGTCATTTCTCAGCAAAATTACACACACTGATGTTTCTAAATAAAGTGTGATATTATTCCGCATTGTTTCGTTTGAATAAAGGAGCGAAGGCAATAGACTTTGTAGTGATGGGGGTTAATTCCATGAATGAGAACACATGCATTCTAGAAATCGTTTTGTATTGTGTTTTGACAACTATAAAAAGGCTCAGTGCTTCTAATATAGTTTTGAGCTAAATGTGAAATGAAAAGTGTAGTTTAATTACAGTAACAATGTATATTAGAGCTCAACAGGCTGCACCTATAGCAGGTTGGGTGTGTGGACCGCGGTTCTTTATTCCGGAACCGCGACACGAAACCGTGGACGTTTGTATCGCAGTTTCGGTCTCGGTTTCAGAACCGTTACACCCCTAACACACACACACACACACACAAAGAGTGATATCGTATTGTGGATAACAAAATTAGCATGGTGGATATATTCAATATATCCATATATATATTCAATTAAAATCTGTCTGTTTTACATGGATATAAAAAAGAACTGTCCGTTTCTATGTTCCCGCAATAACTATTGTTATTGCCTACCAAGTACCAAGCCATACTGTGTGTGTGTGTGCGTGCGTGCTCTGAAACAGATGTGAAATCTGCACACACACCCACACAATCTCACACCAACAGGCACATACAACACACGCACATGCACACGCACACTCACACACTGTTTGTTTATCTAGTTGTCATGAGCCCCAGAGGGAAGCTGCATCTTTAGTGCTGAATAGAGGTCAGCTCATAGCAGGAAGAGTTCTCCCTTCAACCAAATGAACACACACACACACACACACACACACACACACACACACACACACGCACACACACACGCACCATAGCAACTCTCCCACAACACACATCGGACAGGCTTTTGCACACTATTTTAGAATGCAAAAAGGACACACAAGCTCACAAACAAACAAACACATTTGTCACAAAACGCTGTTGCATGCATCTCATGCATATTCAAGAACACAATCATTGACAGAAAGTGTATAGAGCAATAGACGTAACTCGCAACACACTGCGTGTGTGAGCATGTGTGCAAGTGTGTGCATATATGAGGATGTGTTTGATGCAGTAATCTGATTTTACACGCTGGCTTTGAAGGTGAACAGACACTACAAAGTACAACTGACAGTGTTATAACACACACACACACACACAGAGAACATATAATAATGTGTATGCTGTTTGTGTGGTTGCTACTGGAGACGATGAACAGAGATAAAACCACATGCGAACAATCTAATCTAATTTGGCATAAAACACTTTGTTGAGATATATGGGCTTCCCTGTATTGCCATCTATCACCTCTGTGCTGTTGCTCTCTCACACCTGCAAGTCTTCTCATCAGTGACACCACAGAGCCGGGTGTGTGCTTTTATGATTCATAATGTCCTTATGCCAAGTATGCCAACTGACAATAATTATTTTCCTGTGCCTGTGTAGTTATCATAACCTGTGCAGGTGTAGGCTGTATGTGCATAGTGTCACATAAGAACAATTCCCACCTGCAGACACCTCTACTTGCATCTAATTGTAAATCTAATCTAAATGTTACAACCTGTTTTAGTTAGACTCACACTGCCTGCCTTGTCTGTATGTATGTCTGATGTCTGTCTGTCTGTCTGTCTGTCTGTCTGTAAGATTAGGTTTAACCCCGGGAAACTTTTCTTTTTGAAAGTTTTTCTCTCTTTGTCTCGTTTTGATAGTCACCAATAACATATAAAGAAACTTGTCTCTGTTTCATCTTGTCATGTAGGTGACATTTTGAAGATTAATTGCACCCTGTAAATCACTACCTTGCTCAATACCCAAACACACACACACACACACTGTCTCTGACAGCTGATATTTGAGTCAGGTTTGTTCCACATGGAGAGTATGTTGTTATCTTCCTCCATGTCACTTCTCTGTCACACACACTGTGATCACTTCTTTTATCCTGTCAAACTATGGCAGGATAAAATAACTCGCTGGCATGGAGGCAAAAATAGCTGTCCTGTACGTATCAAAAAATAACAATGTGTTTGTACGTGAAAAATACAGTAGAAAGGATGAATATGCAGTAGGGCTGGCTGCTAACAGAGCCCATATATCTTCACAAGCAACACCTTTGTGATCGCAACATGATGAGATGGCAGAGTTGAATGAGGGAAAACGACAGGGCGCAGAGTAAAGAGCCTGCCTGAATGGAAGATTTCCTGAGTGATTAAATTGCGTGGCGATGAACGGATCACCTTTGAAGAAGGCATTTTATTCCTCAAAAGTCAGACACTTACATCACAGCAAGAACCACGGTTATTAAACTGTCTCGTTGATTCGTTCCACCTCGACAGCACACCATACAATAATAACATAATCCGGTGGTGTAGAAAAGCTGCAGGCAAAGATAGTCTATATTATGCTTAGTCTGTAATGTACAGTCACTAAGGTAAATGCTGAACATTACCAGTTGCGCTGAAATAGAACAACAGTCCCAGGCTCTCAGCTTTCAGTCTGCACTAGGTCCCATAGCAGTGTTTCCCAAATAGGGGTACATGTATCCCTGGGTCTGTCTGACTGAAGGAGGCCTTTCGGGGTATATGTTGTCCCGGAAAACTCCGAAGGCGGTTGCAAGGTACCGACGGGCAGAAGCAAAGCAGTGAGTGTGGGAGAGGTTCGAAGAAGCCATGCAGAAAGGCTTTCGGTCGACAAGTGTTTCTGGAAAACCGTCCGCCACCTTAGGAGGGGGAAGCAAGGAACCATCCAAGCTGTGTAAGCAAGTAAGGACGGGATGCTCTTGACCTGTAACTGAGGAGGTAATTGGGCGGTAAAGGGAAGACATTGAGGAACTGCTGAATCCGACTGACACGCTCTCTATGGTTGAAACCAGAAATCGAGTTGAAGGCAATCAATTTCCCTGGGAAAGATCACTAAGGTAGTCAAACAACTCCACAGTGGCAAAGCCCCGGGTATTGATGATATCCATCCAGAAATGCTTAAAGCTCTGTGTGTGGAGGTGATGTCTTGACTGGGGTGGTGGTTCCCCTCTTCAAAAAGGGGGACCAGAGAGTGTGTGCCAATTACAGGGATATCACACTACTCGGCCTTCCCGGTAAAGTCTACTCCAAGGTGCTGGAGAGGAGGGATCGGCCAATCGTCGAACCTCAGATTGAAGAACAACAATGTGTCCTGGTCATGGAACAACGGACCAGATATTTTCTCTCGGAAGGATCCTGGAGGGGGCCTGGGAGTATGCCCTTCCGGTCTACATGTGTTTTATGGCTCTGGAGAAGGTGTATGACCGGGTCCCCCGGGAGATACTGTGGGAGGTGCTGCGGAAGTAGGGGAAGGGGGTCCCTTTTAAGGGCAATCCAATCCCTGTATGTCCAAACCGAGAGCTGTATACGGATTCTCGGGGGTAAGTCGGACTCGTTTCAGGTGGGGGTTGGTCTCCCTTATACCGTGTCCTAACTGGATGTGACAGCAAGAGAGCGTCCGACTATCGCGTTGCATCAGACGCTGTAGTCCAGACTGAATCCGACCAGACTGAATCCGTCCAAAACACACAACAAACAAACCACTAGCCTACGTATTAGCAGTAGCACACTAGAGAGCATACGCCTTCTCCATATTCACAACAATTGCCTACTATGACGGGGCAGGTACAGATGTCACTCATTGTTGTAGGCCACACGTAGTATACAACCACCACCTCTACTTTGTAAAATAAGATAACTAGCTTGCCAGCTCTGTTGAACATGCTAATATAAAACGATCTCCCCTTCAGCCAGCTGCCACATTAAGGTAACTGAATGAACAGTCCCCCGTTTCAACCATTAAATATAGCCTAGTTCTATGGTCTCAACGCAAGCGACAGGAAGAAAATAGAAACAGGGCGTCCGACAAAAGTTCGCTCAAAACGACGCGCCGCATTGCGCAGCGCAGCATCTCGTCGCTCACGTCCAGTTAGGACATTACAGACAGAAAATATAGCAATCGAACTGCTTTTGTCGCTGACGCTCACTCGCGTCGCATCCAGTTAGGACACGGTGTTAGAGATAGGGTGAGAAGCTCGGCCATCCGTGAAGAACTCGGAGTAGAGCCTTTGAGGTGTGGGCCTGGGCGCCTCACTTGGGAGGTGTTCCAGGCACGTCCAGTTGGGAGGAGGCCTCGGAGAAGACCCAGGACTAGGTGAAGAGATTATATTTCCACACTGGCCTGGGAACGCCTCGGGATCCCCTAGTCAGAGCTTGCTAATGTGGCTCGGGAAAGGGAGGTTTGGGGTCCCCTGCTGGAACTGCTGCCCCCGCGACCCGACTCCGGATAAGCGAATGAAGATGAATGGATGGATAGATGGACAGTAAGTTAAAGATCGCTAATTCCAACGCAATCTGTCTGGTATTGAAACAGAAACAGCCAGCACGCCCACAAGGCGCTGAGATGCATTCGCAGGAAGAGATATTAAGTATACTTTGAAGAGCTGGAGCTCTCCAGCTTTCAGGGAAGGCCAAAAGAACATGGATACACTTGATTTATAACACAAGACCAAATTTGAGCATCTCTGCAAAACAGAATGCAGCTGAAAACATTTGATCTCGATTACATTGTTTTTGTTATCATTGGAAGCCAAAATCATTATTGAAATGACAATTTGATAATCCGCACACCCATAGCTGGCAACCCCAGCTCTGGAAAAAGTATTTAGTTTTATGATGCAAAATATATCTTATTTGCTTGTCACAATCCTGTGATGATCAGTGGACAACCTATTATCCTCCCCACAGTTCATGGTGTGCTACGTTAAGCATTAGCTTCAGTCGCTGTCAAAACATGGCAAAAGAAAAGTCAGTCGTTTGGTGTGGATGGTGGGTACGAGAACCATCAATCATATAAACTCCTCTCCCCGATGACAGCACACCAGCCCTCCTGCTGGGCAAACAGCCACGCTCGGATCCTCGACGATTCTCACACTCTCCCCATTCTCTCGAACCTATGCTATACCAGAGTGAGTCAGATGGTGTAAAATTGCAGCAAAGTGTTGCCAAATTGCCGGTTTAAGTGTTTGCAAAATGGTGGAGGTGTGCCGTCGTGTCTGTCCCGGAGAGATGGAGAGGAAGGCAGCGAAGAGAGGGAGCTAAAGAAGAGGGAACGAAGGAGCCAAGATTCCTGTTTTGAGTTGTTTGCTGACACTTCAAGGAAATTAGGTGAACATCATTAACTTTAACATAAAATGAGGATGTTAGTGAAGTTAATTAGCTGTGTATAATGTTTATGGAACACAGCAGACACATAGACAGTGAGAGAGAGACAGATAATGCTAGTGAATCCCACGTCAGTAGCCTAACAATATGCTTGAACTCTGACCGACAGACCTACACCTGGCATGTGTGCGTGTGTGTGTGTATGAGAGAGAGAGAGAGAGAGAGAGAGAGAGAGAGAGAGAGAGAGAGAGAGAGAGAGAGAGAGAGAGAGAGAGAGAGTCGGGTGTAATCTTACAGTCAAGTTTACGCTAGATAGTTAGTGGATTGTCTCTCCCAGTCTACGTGTAAACATCACGACAAACAGAAGTCTAGAAATACAATCACATGCTGTAAGCACACAAGCTGTGACCACCACACACGGAGACACACACAAACACACAGTACTATACAGATATACACTGTAAACCCCAAAGACAGTTAAAAGGATAAAATTACTATTTGTAATGGTGGCAGTATTTGGCACAAGATTATTAATATGGCTCCATGGCTTCATCCATGGAGCCATAAACTACTATGATACTACTGTGTGTTAGATAGGGAAAGCATTGTATGGTATCAGCGTTATCTGGACCATAAAAATACTGCCTTTTTGACTGTGTTTTTGACTGTCTAAATAGTAACACAGACGTTATATGAAACAATTGTCTCTTTTCCTTGCTCAAGGCTGCTGTATGCTTTTAGAGTTTCCAACACAATATACTCTATCTATATCCTCTCCACCTCCAGGCAAGCTATAATGGAGCAAATGAAGCGCAAAGAATGAGTCTATGTGTTTCTAATTATTTTCTTTTAGGCATCTGTATCACACAATATAATGTTGTGTGCAATATTTTTAATTAGGGTTTATCACTGTTCTACAAAACACTAAACGCTGCAATGCATGCACGCGCGCACACACAAACACACACACACACACACACGCACACCCACACACACACACATTATTTATGCAGTCCTTGGTAGAATGTTAAAGTGAGAAATAAATGCAGTGTACTGCAGTATTTTAGTGTAGACCAGCCAACCACTCTGATAATACCATATCAATGGTCCTAGATATGAAAGCTAAATTTAGTATAGAATATAGTAGAATATAGTAGAATATAAAAAATATAAAATATTGTTTTGTGCAATATAATTAGGGTTTATCACTGTTCTACAAAACACTGTAACGCATGCACGCGCGCACACACACACACACACATGGTTCTTTAGATCTAAAAGCTAAAGAAAGAATATACTGTATATTTACATACATTTCTAGCAGGTTTGTCACAATCGATGCCATTCTGGGGCATGATACTAAAAGATATGTGTTTAGAATAAACTAAAGTTGTGTTTGTTTCTCAAAAAAAGATTGTTCTAAGATAAAACTGTTGGTTCTCTAGTAATGGTTCTCTAGTTAAGTTACATGTAAAAACTGAATTATGAAGATGAGAGTTGCTAGGCAAACATTTCCCATACTGAAACAAACAAATCTATCTCCTCAAACATCTATCTCCTTAACACACAACTTTTTCCTAAAACCCTGGACGAGCCGGTTCAACACGTGCAAGCATGACCTGCATGCGGTCAAACGTAACCCACAATGCTGGTATTGTAATGTGACAAGGCTAGCCAACTAAGCCGCCATGACGCTTCATTAAATATAGCCTTTATTAAATATAGCCTCCACCTAGAAGCTGAGATGTTCTGTACTCTGCCCACATATAAGGAAGGCGATGGTGAGCTGTGCATGTCGTCCGCTGCTGGCTACTAGATGTGGGAGGTGTTGAAGATTACAGTAATATTATCCAACAAATATAATTATACTTCAGGATATACGTCATAGGTGCCAGAGGAACAGAGACAAATGTATCATGCTTACACATACAGTGCACGCACACGCACACGCACACAACAGCAGGTAGGATGTGCATGTGTGTGTAGTCTTTCCCAGCGTGCGTGTGTGTTTGTGTACGAACAGCGTGACTCATAGGATAATTGCAGGCATGAAGAGTGGAATTATAGGTCATTTCACACCCCGCATGGGAAGCACAAGCACGCACGCACGCGCACACATGCACACTGACACCGGTGCGCGCGCACGCACACACACACACACACACACACACACACACACACTTGCTGCACACCTCTCTTCCAGCTGTCGGCAGCATTTGCTTTGGTCCTCCAACTCTTTATTGGCTTTTTGAAGTTGGTCACACACAACTTTCTCTCTCGCCTCTGCCAGCTTGCCCAGCTCCTCCCCTAGCGAGCGCTCTCTTTCCCCGACCCTTCTCTCCAACTCGTCCTCCAGCTCGCCCTTGATCTTCTCCTGTTCCCGACTGAACTCCTCTCTCAGAGTTGCCTCCGCCGCCGCGGCCACCTCCGCCTCGCGGAGCACCAGCCACTCCTCCTGCCTGTGTTTCTCCCTCTCCTCCATTCGTGTCAGCAGGTCTCTCTCCCAGGACCGCCTGCTGCTCTCCAGAGCCTCTCTCTGGGCCTTTTCTCTCCGTACCTCCCCTCTGTAGCATTGCAGCTCAGCCTCAAGCTGAGCCAGTTGGCTCTGCAGCTTGTGGAACTCGTGCAGGATGAGGTAGCTGACACCGCAGTATCGGCACACTGTCTCACTGCTCTCCATCTGTCAGCGGGGGGGGGAATAAACAGAATCATGATCGCTAAGTAGTTTATACAGTATTGCTTTACGGTAAATGTTTTATGCTAATGATACACTGACTACACCGACATCTTGAGAAGGTGTTGACTACAATGTTTACCCCTCGACAACACCACCTTCACGACTCCCATGTGACTAATTCTTACAGTGTTTGGCCCAGAAGCAATTATTGTTCTCCCCAGATGCAACTGGTGAAGGTGACTGCACAGTATGTGTTGTTGTTTTCCTGTTCCCGTTTCCGATTTTATGTTCAAATGTAGCTTTAAATGAAATGTAACTGCAATTGTTATTAATTAGATACATTATTATTATACTATTTTAGTTTTAATTAAGTGTGTGTAACATGCACCCCTCATATTCCTGTGGCTGTGATAGAAAATATGTTGTAGCAGCCTAGTTGGTTAATGCCCAATTCTTTTACATCCAAATGTCCAGGGAAATTTATGAGTGTGTCACAGATAGATAGCCTACAACATATCTTTTTGATTTATTGTTACGTTAATGTGGGGAAATGTTGCATAGCAGAGCTTTTAGGAGGACACACATAATGGAAAAAGAACATTTGATGTTATAGGCTGCAACTGCACTGCATTTCTGATATTTGACAATGTAACCAAGCCGTCTCTTTCAGATGTTCATGTATTATCAGGCTTTCAAAGACACATCCTCTTCTGCTCCATTTAGATATTGTTTTCTACGAGACATGTTCGCAAAAACAACTGCTCTAGTTTATCTGTTTCCCCGCCTGTTTATCTAAGATGTTGTCTGTTATAGGCAGGCTTAGGATGAATAAGATCTATCCCTGGAGCATTGATACAGGAAGACAGCTTATGTTCTTGTGACACATTGACAGCCACTGTCTCTGTGAAGCAGAGGGGCTTGTAAACTAGATGTGGACAACACACGTAAATAGGATGAGAAAGAGCCATGCTGCAGGGATGACAACACAGTGGCAGGTACTAGAAGAAGCTGATTGCTTTGTTTTTCATGAAGTCCTTTTGCTAGAGGAGGTGGATATACTGTATCTGGATCAGCATTCACTACCGACATTCAGCAGCATTACATCTGTCAGTTTAATGTATAGTGTAGTTATAGTCAGTTAAATGTAAGCTAATACACTTTTTGTCAAATTCACCAAATATCTCCTCGCATTGTGTGTCTTATCGTTCTCTATGCGTGTTGAAAGAATAAGCTGATACTTCTACACAGCCCTGGCTCTGTAAATAGGAACATAAACAAAGTGGCGAACACCGCTCACAACAACAAAGCCGTAGCACTACGCTTTGCTTCACAATGCATTTCGATGTGTGAGGCGGCACCACGGAGGAATATAATTAATATTGAGATTTTAGCTCAAAGTTAGCAAGCGTTCTCGAGGATGACTGACCCTGCCTTATTGACCTCAATACAAACTCGCTACTGCACATATACAGTACTACGGAAAAATAAAATGTGTGTACGATTAACAACAAATAAGCATAAATAATCAGACAGCAAAGGGAGAAAGTAATTACAGCCTTTTAATTTGAAAAGCTAAAAGACTTTCACAAATTGTAGGTAAATCACTACTGTACCTATCATAGAAAGTAGCATTGAAGTGTATGCCCTCTTTCAGTCAGACATTGAAAGGTATTTGAAAGGTATAAATTATGATAGCTCAACGGTAATGGGAATAAGCACAGAACACTGAAAAATGACATTACATTTGTCCTGCATCATCTAGCTTTCATTTTGCACTGTATCAAGTTGACACGTTGTTACGTGTCCAGGGTTAGTCCAGAAGGATTAATAGGAATGTGTATGTGTATGTGTGTGTGTGTGTGTGTGTGTGTGTGTGTGTGAGATTGACACCCACGTGACTGGGTCCTGGCCCATGGGAAGACCTCATGCTCTCAGCGGTGACACATCCGCTTAGTGCACAAAGCACAAGTTAACCCCTCCGCACTAGCACCCACCAAGTAGACATGCACACGACACAACCCTCCCTCCCACGTCACATGACCTGACCTGAGTCACCTGACTAGAGGGGAGGGGAGGGAGGTAGTGGCAAGGTGAATGAAACAAGTCATGTTTCAAAGGACTGACGCCAACAGTCGATGCAAGTTTGGCATTTTTGTAAGACATGCCTCCAGATTATTTGGTCGGCTCCCCGCAATGCACATCTATCACATACAAGCACACACACTATAAGAACGTTTACAGTGTTAACTGTGGTGTTAACCTTATAGGGACTTTACACCTAATAAGTATTAATGCATGTGCCTTATAGGGCCACGACATATGCATACAAATCCCCCTTGGCTTTAACATAATGCATCCATTGTGTCATCATTTACCACGAGGCTATAACCTTCTCTCTTGATGTGAAACATTTAAGGGGGGTTATTCTTATTGATGTAAAGCCTTCCCGAAAGTGCCTGTGGGTGTGCCTGGTTTGCTGAGGTGACATGGTATGCTAGCTAAGCGCCATATAAGATACCTCCTTTTCTCCTTTCTAAACACCTCCTCTTCAGTTTCATATGTTCCTTCGTGTCTCTAGAGTGTGTTTATCCTATTCCATGCTGCTCTATTTAGTATGCTATAATACTGTGCTCATTCTCTTCCTCTGGCTACAGCTGCTGTGACCTCTCTGGCTATCCAAACATCTGAAGTGGGTCACTGTCATGAACATCCCCCTTCACAACACAAACACACACACACACATTCTCCCACCACACAAACACACACACACATCACATGCAGCCACAATTTATTTCCAAAAATCCAACCCCTCTGTTTTAAACCTCTCCAGACCACACGACTCACACAAACATACAATATGTGCTCATTGAAAGATTAAAATGTCTCAATCCATCATGTGATTCAAAATGTCCGCTAGTTCTGTAAAATGGTTCAGAAGTACTGTATATGCTGTATATATATAATAAAACGTTTATTTTACTCACAAATGGGCATCTATTTAGAGATGCTCTAGAGAGGTTGGAGGCTATTAATGTTTTTGTTAGCTGCCTGAGAGATTAGAGGGATTAGAGTTAGGTTTAAATGATGATTATGATGCTGAGGGGGATTTATAAAGTATAAAACTAAGAAATGAGAGTGACCTGAGCCCTCCAACCACCCCAATCTATGAAACGTTTTCTGCTCTCTTCCTTTTCCTGTCTAGTTCTTCTTCTTCTTCTTTTTATTAAATTCAGAGTTTAAAATCATAATTTCCCTAAATTTAATTTCCCTAAATTTAATTTCCCTAAATCTAACCGTAAACTTCAGAGAAATGTTTTAATGAAATCCCAGTTTAAATCACAATTTCCTTGTCAGATATTAAACCATTGTCGCGTGAGAGTGAGACAGTGGTGTGCGTGCATGTGTGTGTGTGTGCGAGCTTGGCATGCCACTTCGTGACTGTGGCTTTGTTGATTTTCACAATGATAAAGATCCCCTGTGGTGCTGTGTAGCAAGAACCAGTGTCAAGATTCCCCTCAGTTGGACCCTGTGGCTCCACACACACACACACACACACACGCACACACACACACACACACACACACACACACGCACACACACACACATACACACACATAATTCTCCGTCTGATCTGCTTCGGTTCATGTATAAATTCTTGTGCATCCATAAGCTTGCAACAGTAGGGGTGTGTATGCATTACTGTGTGTATTTCTGTACGTGTGTGTGTGTGTGTGTGTGTGTGTGTGTGTGTGTGTGTGTGTGTGAACTGAGGGAGTGGAGGGGGTAGGGTTACTGCAGAGTGAACTGTGTGCAAGACTTATAGGCACTGTCTGTCTGGCTGGCTTGTGTGTGTGTGCAGGTGTGTGTGTGTGTGTGTGTGTGCGTGTGTGTGTGTGTGTGTGTGTGTGTGTGTGCGTGTGTGTGCGTGTGTGTATCGACCGAGCAATCCACACACAAATGAATGCACGCACACAGACATCCGAGGTGGCGATGACGAGCATCTGTCACTGGAAACAAAAAGAGGTCAAAGTGTCTGGAGTGGTGTGTGTGTGTGTGGGGGGGCTAATAGCTTTAAACAATGGGAGGCCAAGGGAAGGGGGGGGGGGGGGTGAAAACCAAATAAAAGACAGGCAAACGTAGGTGAATAAATGGAGCTATATAGGGGTGGAGTGCAGGC
>JAODUE010001742.1:0-12240 GCA_027564755.1 Amblyopsis hoosieri
AAAGTTGGTAAACGTTTATTTAGTAGCATACGCATCCATCCTATTGGTTAACGTGAAGGAATATGTCGGAGCACCTCATAGGGGATGTCAAACTAGGCGAGAAAATTAAAAAAAATTCTAACACGCTAGTCTTTTCGCCGGGACGTCGTGAGGCGTCGCAGACGGCTCGTAGCCTATCTTAGAATATGTCGCACTACACGGTGTAACGACGCCTGTCGTCGCTCCCGACGAGCCACGTTCGAAAATGCGTCGGTCACGACCAAATCGGGTCCAAATCGGCCTGAAATCGTGTAGTGTGCACTTGGCATAAGTGATTGACTGACGCGGGGGGGGGGGAACAGAATTCTTACTCGTGACGACGGCCAGGGGCTCGCTGGTGACCTTGTGAAGTTTGTACCCACGGCAATGCATGTGAGTGTCTAAGATACCTTGCATTTTCAATGCAAACGTCGTGTCATTTGTCACTCGTATGTAAAGAGGGCGGCAGTGGGCAGAGCAGGGAACGACAGGTGATAGAGAGGTCCGCGGTTTGAACCCCGCTAACTCCTCACCAAGTGTGGAGGTGTCCCTGAGCAAGGCACCTAACCCTAGCTGCTCCCCCGGTGGGCAGGTGTCTCCTTGCATGGCTGACACCGTCTGTGTGTGAATGTGTGTGAGTGAATGTGAGGCTGTACTGTACAGCGCTTCGAGTGGCCGGAAGGTTGGCAAAGCGCCACGTAAATGCAGTCCATTTACCACTTAGCATTCTAATAATGCAAATGTAATAACATGTGAAAGCTCTTTAAGAATCACTGCCTGCCGCTTTGATAATTACGTCGGTCTCCTCTCTCCCCTCCCTTCAGAGTAACGCGGGAACACCGCGAGAACCTCGCCAAGCTAGCCAAGCAGCTCGGCAACAAGGCTAAAGAGTCTCTGAGGAGGGTTCGCTCCAACGCCGTCACACAGGTGAAAAAGGCCAAGGAGGGGCATTCTGAAGACACCATACGACTACTAGAGAAACAGGTAGGTGGGAGGGAGGGAGGGAGGGAGTAGGACGGAAGGGAGGGAGGGAGGAAGGAAGGAAGGACATAGGGACATAGACGCTTTTCAGTTTTCTGCCCAAAATGAAGCATACACTAATATAATACAATATGTTGACATATTGTATTGTATTACATTATATTATATGCTGATCCACAAATTGCCTTTTAGAGGATGTTAACGTTTTCTCTAAGTAACGCCGAGGTCTGATAACTGGTAATTAGGAGGCACCTGCGTCATGAGGTCAGAGGTCAGACCAGGTCTGGCCAGTCATGAGAGATGAGAGTTAACAAATGCTACAGGATTTATGAAAATCTCCCTGTCTGTTGTACACACACAGTGGATATAACAAGTGTACACACCCCTGTTCAAATGCCAGGTTTTTGTGATGTAAAAGAATAAAGATAAATCAGGTCAGAACTTTTTTCCACCTTTTTAATAATGTGAGCGATTCAATTGAGAAACAAACTGAAGTCTTCGAGGGGGAAAAAAATGAAAAATATAAACCGTATCTCATTCTTATACATCACAAACACCTGGCATTTTAACAGGGGTGTGTAGACTCCTACACACTGAACCTCCTAACCAGTAGGCCTCTATAGAAACCAGAGGTGCGTTCAGAATTGGCGAACGTTTGCAAACATATTCAAACAGCTTTCCGTTTGCTTTGAGTTCGCCGCAAACGGTCTGAGGAGGTCGTCTTCAGCGAACGCACATTGACGCTGGAGGACAAAGGGTGACAGTTTAAATCTAATAATGATTCGTCTCAGTTTGTTCAATTGTGAACGCACCTCAGACAACAAAACCCAACCAGTCTGAAAGGCACCAACAGACTCAGGTTCATTTCTCGGTGTAAAACTGCCACGGCCTCAGTCTGGCGCTGTGGGGAAATAAACGTGGTTCATACGAGACAAAAGTATTCAGATTTCTCTTCTTCCTCTTCCTCTGTGCTTTCCCAGCTTCAGCAGATGGCGGACGGCATCACTGCAGACATAGACAAACATCTAGCCGCCAAGACCAAGGAGCTGCTGCAGTAGGCGGACTCCGACTCCAACCACCACGTCCTGCAGTATGTGTTTTTGTGTCTGGACGACGGCGGTAGGCCTTCCTGCACCTGCAAATGGAACCACAATACCTGCCAGCAGCCACGTTGACTACGTGTCGATAATGATTGTCTTGACGATAATGGGGGAGTTGCTGAAGATCCTCGGAGGACTTCACACAACAGAGGAATGGGTCCTATTCACCGCGTTATACACCGCGCAAAGCCTCAGGTGCGTTCACATTCGGTGCATTTTCTGCGTGTTGTCTTTGAACTTCGCCGTGAACTCAAAACTCAAAGCAAACGGAGAAAACTGCCAATTTGAACGCACCTCTGGGAGTCTGATGTGTATTTAACAAGTTCAAACAAGACGTTGGCGTGGAGACGCCTGTGACCGGCCTCTCTCCTATGTATTTGTTGCTTTTCCTGTCTTCAAACAAACACCCAGCCGAGGTATAGATGAACTTTTAATAGGATTTGTGGGCCTCCTCTTAATCAAATCTCGCCACAAGGGCTGTCTGTTTATATAAAACGAGCGCGCCCATCTCAGTGTGTACCGCTTGTGGGTTTGTCTTCAGAGTGCGGGAGGGAGAGTTGGTTCCAAATGCAGCAGCCGCCACTTGAACAGATACAATTAGCGTGTTGCCAAACATTTGTTTCGCATTGAATCAAAGATTGTTAGGGGAAAAAAATAAAAAAATAAAAGACAGTCCAAAATTAAAGCTCTTAAATGTGTGCCCATGTCTAGGACTGATAATAGCTACTCTGTCTAAACACAATAAAGCAGGAACAGTAACATTATTGATGGACTCCATTAAAGAAAAATGGCTTTGTAGCTTGTGCGTCATCTTGTTTTTGATTTACCCCCCCACACACACACACACACACACACACACACACACACACACACACACACACTCACACACCCACACGCACACGCATGCCTCCATTAACCAGAGTGATAATGGACTGTTCCTGCTTGTGTTGCCCTCTAAGCTGTCATGGCTAAGGTTCACAGTGACCACTTAGAGGAAAACCTACTTCTGTAAATAGACGCAATTAAAATACATTTCAAGACGTGACTGTGTTTTGTGTTTTTATGTTTTTGTTTTCTTTTGTTTTTAGCTTCACCACTGTAATGCACTTCCTGGCGAGTGCAAACATGCGATAGCCTCAAAAGACACCCACATCTTGAAGTGTTTTAGTTTTTAGAGTTTACTGTATTTATGTGGCACGGCATAACAATTGTGACAGTTTTGAAAATGTTTTGCTTTGGAACCTTTTCAGAATCGTTACCTGAGTGTTTGTTTCTTTTTTCTGAAGCTTGCTCTTGTCTTAAGTGAGTTGCAGGCTACACAATCCAAACGACGCAAATTGTATGAAATGAATGCTAAAATGAAGCATGGTGTTGAGTTGTTGTCAGATAGTGATAGCTTATGGTTGTGAAGAAAGTTAAATTATTATTATTATTATTTTTTTATATTTATTTAATTAATGTAGTAATTCAAGGCAATGGTAAAGCACAGACCATTCATGACTAGATAGTGACTTTATTCCACAGGCCTGTCTTTCTTATAAATTAACTGCAACATTTATTTCCTTTTTCAGATTCAGGTAGCGCATCATTTCCCACTTGCCTGCTATACAGCTAAGTGTCACCAAAATGACCTAAAGTGGAAAGGCTTCATGTTGTAGCTTTTAAGCTTCGTGTTGAGTGCGAGAGCTGTGAGGCTGGCGGCAGACTGTGGCTTCAGTACATTTGCCACCGCTGTCTGCATCTCCGAACAGCCGTGCTTTAATGGTCTAAACAGAGGAGAGTCGTTGGATAAACAAGAATTTAGCGGAGGAGTGTCTCGGTCGGGCAGCAGCAGGGCGGGCTGGAAATGGCAGTTTTTTTTTTTTGCGGTGATTCTGCGTCCATATGTCAGCAATTTGGGGGCATTGTGTACCTTGGCCTAAAACAGGGGCTTCATGATCGATGGAGGGGTGAAATCTCCCCGGTCCCTGGCGCAGAACGCAGGCGAGCGTAAGGAAATTGCTTTCAGCTGATAGCTTCATTTTGGTTGACATTTATCAACTGAATTACCCCTGTACTTCTCAAATGTTTACTACTAGTAGTACCGCCTTTTGACGTGCGTGCGTGCGCATGGTGCGATTGTTTTTGTGTAAAATGGTTATTTTGTGTCCTCGCAAAAATATACAATTCTAAATTAGTTCAGTAAACATTTGATAGTATAACCTTTAAATTCACCGCTGTTATGTTGAAGGAAAGATAAGAGCGGTTAAATGAAGGGTTAAATGCCACTTCTAAATCATATTTGTAACTTATAATTAACATTTTGCAAAGAAACATACACTGTTTTAACTACAAGCAGGCACATTCTGCCTACATGAAAGATGTACTTCATAAGGAGCAGAGCAGCTTTTCTCAACATTGAAGGGTAGAATACCCAAATCTCTTCCAGCTGAGAAGTGATTCTTTTTCTAAACGAATCCGTGTAAAACTAAATAAAGAATTATGAGCGAGGAAACTGGAATACCGTGGAATCACGTTGGCTGTTGGCTACAATACGTATTTCCCCACCACACCTGAAGGGTTGCCCTCATAGCTGTCAGTTAGGCCCGGGATCACGTACCGCATGTAGTACATGTGACAACAAACAATAATCACATTTCAAGGGTTTCTGTCTCTCTCTACCTCTCTCTCTCAGTGTCTCTCTCTCTCTCTACCTCTGTCTCAGTGTCTCTCTCTCTCGTTCTCTCTACCTCTGTCTCAGTGTGTGTCTCTCTCTCTCTCTTTCTCTACCTCTGTCTCAGTGTCTCTCTCTCTCTACCTCTGTCTCAGTATCTCTCTCGTTCTCTCTACCTCTGTCTCAGTATCTCTCTCTCTCTCTACCTCTGTCTCAGTCTCTCTCTCGCTTTCTCTCTACCTCTGTCTCAGTGTCTCTCTCTCTACCTCTGTTTCAGTGTCTGTCTCTCTCTCTCTCTCTCTCTCTCTCTCTCTCTCTCTCTCTCATTTCTACCATGGCGTTTTTCTACTTCTTCATCCTCCGGTACTTTCCATGCAAATGATTGTGGTGTTGCATTATTCATGCGTGTTCAAGCGTGCTTTAGAGGGGGACTTGTGGCGGCGGTGTAACCATTATATGCTAGTTTGGTGAGTAGGTGCGTGTGCATGTGCATGTCAAGAGTTTAAGACTGTATGTGTGTGTGTGTGTGTGCGCGTGTGTGTGTGCTGTTGATCACTCCACCAACACACACTGCAATTGTGACTGTGGTAGTGTGGGGCACAGCTCGTCACTTTACCCTGGAGTGTGTGTGTGCGTGTGAGTGAGTGTGTGAGTGCGTGCCCATGCACAGACCTCATCAAGTCACCGATCAGCATGTGAAATGTGAAATCCCGCCCGGCCTCTTCAGCTGCCACAGTTGGGGGGGTTTGCTCCCCTATACTTTCAGCAAACGGTGCACCACATTTCTGTCATTTCACAACCATTCTGGCTGTAGGAGCCATAATATGATTTATTTATGTTGCCCAGTAGAGGGCATCTGCTGCCGTTGTCTTAAGTGTGTCTAGGTCTTAAGTGACAGCAAGGACGTTCTACTGTACTAATTAGGACAGGTGGCGATGATGAGCTGCCTGTAGAGGTGCGGTTTTCCACCGCATCGCATCAGCTTTACGTTTGTTTCTGTTGCGTACAGTACAAGTGAACACACCAGCTGTAAGTTGGCGTCCCGGCACGTCACCACCATTAGACGTCTCCAGGTGTGCTCCTGGGCCTTGCCTGTACGTCTACAATGAACCTCGCTATAAGTGAACGCATCGGCGTTGACATTTCTCTTGTAAAAGTAAAAGCATGCAATACTGGCATTCAATCCCCAGGCCAAACCCTAAGGAGACGTCGGGCCTAACAAAGGCGTTCGCCACTTCGTACATCAAACCCAGCCACCACCCCCCATTCCCCACATGGCCAAAGAAAATTGCCTGGATTTCATGTCTGAGAAGAGTATCGCTAACCCTTTTTTTGTTAAACAATATTAGGCAGGAGGGAAAAGGCTGTCCGCAGATCAGTCTATTAATATTCATGGCAGGAAACTGGGGCCTGTGTTGTTCCTTGTCGTTGTGACGCCTGGTATAATCTGAGTGATGTTGAGGCCTAATGCAGGCGGAGCTCTTACCGGCTTTAACTTGGAAATGGTGGTCCATTTGAAGGGGAAGTTGGACATCCTAATAATCAGGTAAAATAATAGCGGCCGACGAGAGTGTTTCCTTCCGGAGCTATCGGCATGTCAGTCATTTCCAGAATTGCCTCTGTCTGGTCCATGGAGCGTGCGCTCAACCGTTTAGCTTTATATGGGGGGGGCACACATGCCCTCTTGGTTAGCCTCTCTACACACCCCAACACCCCTCCCACCCAGACACACCTCCAGTTGCAGTGTCGGGAACAAAGCGCTCCTCAGTCCTAGGCGGTTAAAATGTCGTTTCAAATCGCCCGGACATCGTGATTACCGACACGGGAGGATTTATACATTTAGGTTTATGTCTGTCGCTATTTCCTCGTCCTGGTCAGATCTGAAGTGACTAGGCACTAGTGCCCTCCGCGGTACCATCTCCGAGGAGCTCAGACCGTTTGCCGGGAGACGAGTGTAATCAAGAGCTGCCAGCTAGAAGTGGAGGGGGGGCGGGGGGTGGTCTTAAAGTGGTGAAGGTGGACTCGATATATCTCTTTATGCATGAAACCCTTAAAGAAGCTTGAAGTAACTATATAGATATTTATCGCTGCATTGACTCAAGTCTTTCCATTTAGGCGGCGTTGTGTCTCTCTAGGTGTGACGTCTGCATAGGCATATAATAACTATATATATAACTATATAATGAATGAAAATACAGCATATATAACTTGGCACCAGCAAGGATGCAAAACAGTTGAATGTTGAACTTGATTTATATAATGTTTCATAAATAGTTCAGAACAAATAAAATGGAACATTGTATGTACTGTATTAACATACACCGTTTACACTTTATTAATTGCTTGAGTGTATTCCATATACAGTTAGCATACTGTTTATCACACACACACACAGTGCAACTGGAGCTGAATGTGCTGTATAGAACCGGCATAATAGACGGCTAGCTAAAGCCATGCTATAACAATATCAACAAAACACAAAAGTAAGGAACTTTGTGTTTGGTATATTATTTCTTTATTGTAACAATACTTCTTGGCATTACATCTTATACCACTAGAAAGCTTGATTATGTCCCTTTTTAAATTGTGCAAGATTTGTAAGGCACGTGCATTTGTGGGATGAGCAGCGGAGCTCTTGGGTATGTGGGTTGTGCCATGAAAGATTTGCCAAATCTCTGACAACAGCTTTTATCGGCTGTTGACCCGTTTGGTGTAGTTTGGTGGCTTGTGTGATTGAAGTCTGAAGAAACAAGACATATTGGCAACTTAACCATGTATTCATTTAACAAACAAGGAGCGTCAGTAGCGTGTGGAAGAACCATACACAGCCACAACAGACTGGTGCCTCCTCCTTATCATAGTGGTCACCAGCCTGGTCACACACTGCTGTGGGATGGCATCCCATTCTTCAGCCAGCATTTGTCACAGGTCAGCCAACGTGGTTGCGTTGGTCACTCTGGCCCAAGCTGATCCCACAAGTGTTCACAAATGTCCTTACTTTTTGTGCAAGAGTTCAGTTTTCTAACGTTATACAGTATACTGTATATTTGCATTTTTCAGAAGCACTGACTCCTGAAATATTCAAATGAGTTATTTCATTGACAATATACAGTGTACCTCATGTCATACAACATGGTGTATACAGTACATGTACAACATGTACATGTACTATATAATGTACATGTACTGTACACGTATTCCTCTACCTCTGCTACGGTACACCACTAGAAAACGTTCCCCTCTTTACAAGCGGAAAGCCGTCCCACAGAGCGTCGACACTCCCCCCCGTCCCGAGGAGACGCATTCATCCCGGCCAGCGCTCATCAATAAAGACCTGGCCTGCAGAACCGATGGCCGACCAACGCGGCCAGCCCATTGGACAGGAAAGCTGTTAATCTGCAACGCGAGCCGGCCCATGGATGCGGACCGCACCGACCGAGGCTGAGAGAGGAAGGAAGTTGGGAGGGAGGGAGGGGGGCAGGGAGGGGGGGGGGGGGGGGGGTGGAGACTCAGGAAACGGTGCTCAGAGCTTTCGCCAGTCATATCCATCACACTGCCGTGTGTGTGTGTGTGCGTGCACTATATGTACGTTTGTGCGTGTTAATGTCTTGGTAAGGGATATATATGTGTGTGTGTGTTTCAGCAGGCCTATCCATCACAGGCCAGGCGGGGGGGGGGGGTACTAGAGAGTCATTAGAGGGCTGGGCTCCAGGCTGCAGTGTAGCACTTTAACTAAACATCTTTTCCATAAAATAAATGCTTCCAGGTTACCACGGATACACAGCCCAGGTCGCCCCAGTGTTGCTGCTGCCGCTCATCTGATCCCAATTATACCAGATGGGCTGGGAGCAAACCAGAGGAGACAAGTCTCTCTCTCTCACTCTCTCTCACTCTCTCTACCTCTGTCTCAGTGTCTCTCTCTTTTCCTCCCTCCCTCCCTCCCTTCCAACAGGTGAAGTTCATTGCAGACAAGGTCCAGGAGAAGACTAGGAAGCCGACAGGCCCCTCTCTCTCTCTCTCTCTCTCTCTCTCTCTCTCTCTCTCTCTCTCTCTCTGGTGAAGCAGACCCCAAGACGTTTTGAAGTGATACTAAACTGTCGTACTCGGCACTTGACCTCTTAACCGAACAATATGCAAACATGTACACGCCGAGGCTGCGGACGAAATATTAATTTTTATCGCTGTATTTAATGATTACTAAAATTAACGTAGCTCTTATATCTGTCCTCAGTGTTTGGTGCACTGTCACTGATGTGATGGAGGCTCAGGAGAGTATAGTTTGACTCATTAATGGCATGGTATTGCGCCTATGGGCAAGTGATGGCCTAAATGTATCGTCAAGTCAGTTTATTTATAAAGCACATTTTAAAATAGCCAATGCTGACCAAGGTCTTGTACACAACAATGCAATCAATGAATACATATATAAACAAAACAATAAAACACAATACAAAACGAACAAGATGGTTTTACCACAGTGTCCCAGAACTTACTTGAACGCTAAAGTGTACACGTGTTTTTAGAAGAGATTCAATGGAATTAAAAACCACTAGGAGTGCGTCTGCAATCCTATACTACATGTGTGCTCTAATCTGCCGTCTGATATACGAGTGGTGATGGGGGGTGGGTTGCATTGTGGGTTATTTGAGCCAGTGTCCACAATAAGTTTAAGTAGTGTGTTGTTTTTGTGTTTTGTTTTAATATATATCTTATATTCATTATTTGATGCACTCTTCAGTTTCAGACATACTAGTGATACATATTGATATATTTGCATACTTAAAAGCATGCTAGAATATAATTTCATATGAAGCTGTGGGCAAAATCGCATCATCAAATCAAATACAGGGACATTTTAATGTCAGCATGTGGACTAGTATTGAAGTTCAGATAATCATTTATTCAAGTGTTTAATTTTTTGTTTTGTGTTTAATGGGAATTGACATCCAGGCAGTACTCTTGGGGTCTGAGAAGCCATTGTTTTTAAAACTGACCTGGGACTGAATTCCAGACCAGTATTAATCTGATTATGAGATATCACTCCCTCTTGACTTCGTCCACTATTTTCACCCCAGTGGTCTTGAATACAGAGAAACCTGATCTAGGAACAGAGAACAAGTTTGTAATTGTGATATATGTATATGACTTGTGTGTGTGTGTGTGTCTGCTTTTGCGTTTATGAAA
The DNA here is from genome assembly GCA_027564755.1 of Amblyopsis hoosieri. Lineage (NCBI taxonomy): Eukaryota > Metazoa > Chordata > Actinopteri > Percopsiformes > Amblyopsidae > Amblyopsis > Amblyopsis hoosieri. The sequence continues at coordinate 9,937 of JAODUE010001742.1, forward strand.
TAAGTGTGGTACTTTTGTGTGTGTGTGCGCGGGTGTGCACGTTTACATCCATATATTATTGAATAATTGTTTCCTGATGTGCGTGTCTTCCTCAGAATATTAATTACTAAATGATGGACGCCAGTCTTCCTTGTGGAGGTTGGAGGGAGGGGTGTGTGTGTGTGCGTGTGTGTGTGTGGAACGCGGGGGGGGGGGGGGGGTTACGATGTAGAGCATCGGTTTCAGAAGGATGGTTTTTTCCTGGAGTGAACAGAGGAGGTTTAAGCCAACCGGTTGCTATCAGACGATCACAGATTAAACGCGTGCCTCTGCTTAGAAGAAGGGTTGTAGGCTATTCTGTGTGTGCGCACGCATGCAACACACACCAAATGGCATAGTTAAAAACGTGCTGTGCGATCAGTATGGTTGTCTTCATTTCCAAGATAGATGGTGCGGTGGTACCTTTGATAGTAAAGCGATAACATTGGGAATCGCTTTGCTCCGTTTCAGTCTGCACAGGACAATGGCGCCATCTAGTGGCATTCGATTTAATTTAATCTCGATGACAACTACTTCTCAGTGCGTTACTCTATCCATATACAAATAATGTTCGGGGGATTATGGAGATGGTCAAAACAAATCTTTGGATGACTTCCTGCACAATTTCCTATCACACGGTGAGGATAAATCCCTGTCAAAAACACACTCTCAAACTCGCAATATAGCAAGGTATAGAATATACATATCGTACTGTATGTACAATGTATATTTTGTCAACCATTTGGGATTATTTTACGTATAACATCTCTGGAAACAAATCAAATAAAAGCAGTTTATACTTTAATATATATATATATATATATATATATACAGTATATATATTCAAATAGATATGGAACTCAATAATATTGATAACAAATGTATATATTAGGCATGTCAGTTAAGAACTAATTCTTATTTACAATGATGGGGTGGTTGGAGGTTTAGGCCTGTATGGGAGGGGTGTAGGGATCAAATCAAAAATTAAGTATAACATAGATCAACAACATAACATCCACGTAACACACAAGCAAGCACACAAATTATGCAAAGACAAATAAAAAGCAATCGCGTAAAAACAATACTAAACTGTGATAAAGCTACATCTGAATGTCAAGACGTGTTAAGAAATTACCTGACAGCGTACAATGAAAAGAACAATACACCATGGGAGAACAAAAGACATATGGGAAGAAGGAGTATCACGAACTGTGATCACAAGGAGCAAATGTTTTTTTTTTTTTTTTTTTTTTGTAGATTGTTCCAAAAGGTGCTGCGAAATGAAAGGAGGAACCCCCTAAAATGTGCTGGCCTTTGGGGTTATTATTAACTGAGTATGGTTAGCAGAAGTAAAAAAAAGAAGTGTATAGACTAGTGGGGAAATGGGGGAAGAGAGGGTTTTAAAAGGGCTTTGTAAATAAGACTGAGCCAGTTAATTTTCTGTTGTGTATGAAGTGATGTCCAGTTGATTCTGCAATGTATATGTGCAGTGACGTGGTTTAGATTGAGTGATATTTTTATGTCTTTGTGTCTGAAATGTTTTTTAATGGGATAAATTCAATGATAAAAAATAAGTTATATTTTACTTAGTTTAGTATCTATTTTAGTAGATAATTGTTCTAGGTACCGAATATGTATGTGACTATAGGTTTAGTTGCCACACATCCAAGTCATTGTATTTAAAAAATACAAGCAACAAAATATTAAAACATGTTTTAGGAAAGGTTGTCTAAATAATTATATGTATGACATTAGTAGCAAACTCTTTGGCATTCAGTAATTGGGTTGAGAAAATGTGTGGAACCACTCCATTGTTTTATTGAGTTCATGAAAAACAATTTATGTTTTTTAAAGTGTCACTGGAAAGCAATATATTTAGTTATATACTATAACTAGCCTTGCAAATGTATGCTCAATAGCCTGATATACTGTATAATTTATGTATAATATGAACATAACGGGATAAATAAACACAGCCTATCCTTAATGTAGTCAAAAGAGCAATTCCAAACACCCCTTTGAAAGTAAACCGGATGCATTTCAGAAGAATGTAATGATAATAATATTAAAACATTTTATTTGGGATGCCTTTCTAAACACTCAAGGACATCTTACATTGCAAATACATAGAAATAGAACAGTTGGCTGAAATATACATACTATAGTACATTTTATCTGAGAAATATATACAAAATAAGACTAAATAAAACAGGTGAGAATTAATGTACTAATGCATACCTCTGCTTCCTTCATCCTAACTCCTACCTGATTTGACGTTGTACTCTA
>JAODUE010001743.1:0-12239 GCA_027564755.1 Amblyopsis hoosieri
CGTGTGGCTCGTTGCTTCTGCCATCAGTGTGTTGTTTTTCGTTCGTCTGCACTCGCTTCGCCCTGCTCGGCGTTACAGTATATTAATTATACTGAATGGTGTTGTCATGAGATACATTAGCCTATAAGTATGGTCCAACTATAATGTAGCCTACTCACCTTGTTTAGCTAAAACAAGGTGAGTAGGCAAAGACATAATCTAGAAGCACATCTAAGGTAAAGTAAGCACATCTTTATTTGAATGAAAAAAAAAAAAAGTTTACACATACAGTACACGAAATACTTATAATGCACAATTATATAGTCTATAATAATATAAACTGACACACCAGATATCTGTGTCTATTAGACAAATCAATATGGGGAAACATCCACTGAAAATGTTTTAAAAGGGCAGGCGCTTTCAAAAAATACTTGCCAGGTGATAGGACGAATTTGTGAACCAGTGGAGCCTGTTGTTATCCACACTTGCAGTAGAAAGGTCGGGAGAAGAGTGAAAACATATTTTCCATCCTTTGCTCTATCCTTTCTAATAAATTCTAATAAAATTGATGCTATATTGTAGCCTCGCAAGCTTTCAGTTTCACTTCATTGCGAGAGTCCGGAGAGCTTGCCTCTGTGTTACCTGTGTTGCCAATCAGCGTAGTAGTTTTGCTACAGGGTGGTTTAGGTGTGACGTAGGTGACCTGGAAATAACTTGAGACGAAAATGCCTAGAGATATAGCATTGGATTTATTAGTACATACTGAAGCTTTGAACCAAAAAAAACATTAGGGCTTACTATTATTGGCTTCGCAAGACTGTCTTGTGGGGCTAATAATAATAGGCCCTAATAGTTTTTCGGTTATGATGCGGACAAAGCTGTCTGTTGGTCTGTCTGGTGTCCAGGTTTTTTGAGAGACACAAGTGGCAACCCTAGCTTTGTTGCCTAGCCTAAGTTAGACTTAGGCCTACATATTACCATGGACATAGGCGGTATGCATGTATCTATATATTATACTGTATAGTCTACTGTTTGATCCACATAAAAACAGCTGTAGACGTAGCCTATATCTGGTACAAATGGTGCGATACAGCTGTAGCTTCGCACACTCCCATGGTTTTCAGTGGGTAAACATACAGTATACACCAAAATAGGTGCCGGCACGTGCCCCCATTTTTCTGGATCGTTACACCAATTTCCACTTTTATACAAATATTTTTGCTAATACAAGAACTACAAATACAAATGGCTCTCTGCACATCCCAAGTAAGGACTATACCTCATCTTGGTCTTCCTCCTTGGCTCCGATGGGTTTGGTGAAGTCCAGAGGTTCCTCCCATTCCACTGGGCATTGTCCCTGAGAAGACATGCCTCCAGTGTGCTGGGAGGAGATAGAGGAAGAAGAAGAAGGTTCTGGTGACTGCATGTCCTCCTTTTTAGGCTTCTTCATACTGAGGTCCAAGGTGCCATTCGCATCCACTTCAATATCAGATTCCTACAGTATCCAAATAGATTGTCAGTGCAATGGTATAGATGCTTATTGGTTGAATAATTGCAAAGACATAAGACATTTGTTAAATGGAAAACATTATACACAAAAATAATATATAAAAGATCGCTGATTGTATTTTATTGAAAAAACAAGATATAGGCAATTACAATTACAGTCTTGTTAATGTTTGAGGCATATAAAACCATTTATTTTCAGCAACTCTGTTAATTAAACCATTGTGCTTTTCGAAAAAATGTGTGCATGCAGAAGACACAGTAAGATTGCTGACTACAAACCAATCTGGCATATGGTCATTTGCATATAGAAATAACCTTAAATAGCCTTAAAAATATCCAGTATTAAAATCAAACAACCCTCTGTATGCTTTACACAGGTTATTGTAATGTTTTATCTGATTGTAAAACACCAGTATTCAGGTATTATGGGTAGGCTATGTTTATACATATTATGGTAATAATATGCCCATAACACAAAGTTTAAAATAATGTAATTATCTCACTTTTATGACTTTAAATTAGACTAGACAAAGCATGCTATTCTAGTTTGCTTAACATGTCTACCTTGCTTTTCTGCTTGGTACTAAGATTTTCAGGTCTTTCCCAGCACCGTGTGGACAAGTTGAGGATGGCTGTGGCGGCCATGTGAGCTGCCTCTGCATCGTGGCTGTAGTCATAGCCGCTAGATGATGAGGCAGAGGAACTGCTCTTCACGTAGCTTCCTGACAGGCTGTGGCTAGGAGAGGAGGCCTTTGGGAATGATTTGGCTAGGTGAAAGGAGAGAAGAGTGGATGAATCCACCATTCACTGATGTAATAACTAATGGCATAACAAAAGAACATGAATCTCTTAATCTTAATCCCGCACTGAGCAGTTAGAATCTGTAAACCAGCGGGATCTGTCTCTTACATTTAAAGGCTTTGGGTGAAGTTTCACTGGTGCTGCTGGGCGTCTTTGGAATGAGCATGCGCTTGCCAAAGACCTGGACATCAAAGCTTGCATAGTCGAAGGACACCTTGGAGTATTTCTCTAGCTCCTTGGCCAGGTTGGCACGCGGTGTGGCTGGCACCATGTTTGGCCTGTAGCTGCCATACTGAGGGATCTCCAGCTGCTTCACAAAACACATGGGCCTGGTAAAACAAGAAGCCCAGTCTTGTTACAAACACTTAAGATGTTGGATGGAAACAAAAAGGAAAAAATAGATATAAACATACATAATGAACATTATGGATAAATAACATTTGTTCTGACAACTGCCATCTTCTTTAAATTGATTCTATTGAAAGTAGGGCTGTCAAGCGATTTAAAAAAAAAAGAATTATTACATGATTTGTGATTAATTAATCTAATTATTTTAATTAAATGCATAAATTAATATTAGCTTTTTTCTCAATTTTTCTGAGACCAGAAATCAAGACAATGACAGTTCAATACTGTTCTGACATCTTGACCTTATAACTACAGAATGGCATTATAATTCATTTACATTTTTCTCTGTATATAATAATTATGATGTAATGTGAATTTAGTGTCAAACTTGTCAAATTTAGTGCAACACGTGGTATCATGAGAGACTACAATCCTCTCATGGGGTAAGCTATATTTTATTATTTTCCCATAACAAAACAGTGTCAATGCAAAGTTAATCCTGCAGAGATGGTTTACATTACTTAAGTAAAATCTGTTTCATATTCGCACATTCGGATTTTCCGGCTTCAATAACTAACGATCAGACACTGACACTGATTCCGAACCACTAGACTCTAGTGACTAGAGCATAGCGAGTCAGTCACAACAACTGTTTTCTTTTAAATAGCTATGTTACGAAAACCGACAATTACACGGGTCTCTATGGAGAGACGCGCATTTAGGGACCATCGTCAAAGTACAGTTAATTAAGTACAAATATTATATAGCTAATGAAACACTATTGCAAAATATTCTACACATACTAGTGACCTTCTAGCCACCCTCCTATACATACAAGTCTTATAATTTGACAATATTATTCTGAATTACTCCTGAATTGTATTTTATTTAAAATTCTAAATATTCTAGTTTTAGTAAAGCAACGGCCATTCTACATAGGCCTTTATACTATAACTATTATAGTTGGAAAATGTAATTCACTATATTTTTTGTGAATGTTTATTTTATTTCAAATGAAAAGTCCTCTACTGTGTGACACCAGGTGTTGTCCAACTAAGCCTACCCCATTTACATAATACAATTATTACATTTAGAAAAAATGAATTTATATTTTCAGGCATTTCATTTTTTTTATAGAAAATAGCAAATAGAAAAGATTCAATAGATGTAATATAAGTGTAATTCCAGAGGAGCTCTAACTAGGCCGATCTGATCAAGGCCCTGCCCTTAAACATACTACACCTCTTATATACAAAATATATTTCAGTGCATTTATTTCAATTTCAATAACTTCCACATTTAACCACAGGGGGCACTCTCAGTAGGATTAGCTGATAAAGGGTCCGTCCTTATACATACTACACCTTTTATTTTTCCAAAATATTCTTTACTGTGTTTTTAAAGAATATTCTCTATATTTCAATTTCAATAGCTTCTACATTATGCCACAGGGAGCGCTCTCACTAGGCCTATCTGATCAAGTGCCCATCCTTATAAATACTACACCTTTTATATTTCCAAAATATCCTTTACTGTGATTTAAAAAGAATATTCTTTAAATTTCAATTTCAACAGCTTCCATATTAGGCCACAGGGGGCGCTCTAACTAGGCTTATCTGATCAAGTACCTGGGCCCTATTTCAGCAAGCAGGTTTAACCAACTCTGGAACTAACTCTGATCTCTGAGTTGGCCAACTCTGAGATGGAAAACTCAGAGTTTTCACTTTCAGAACAGATGATATGAGTTAGTTTAGTCAACTCGGAGTATGTTTCTCTGAGTTAAGCGCGTGGATGACAACTATACAAAGCCATTTTGAATGGAGCTCAGATACTACCCTGCAATATGGCGACCGCCAAGAATAAAAATCAAGATTAACATGCTTAATAGCGGAAAATGTTCATGCTGTGTTCAGCCTGTGGAAAGTTATACATTGGTGCAAGCAAAACATTAACCTCACATGCCAGAGGAATTGTTGTCCATCTGGGGAGCCATACATTGAAACTGTTTGTGAATGGCTTTACTTTCAAAATAATACTTTGACAGTTGATTGGATGAACCATCTGGTCGTTTTCGCTATCGACACCATTGTCGGCACACCTAAACCACACCCATATAGCTATAAACACAACGCTGATTGGAAAACTGCGCCTGTATAGCTATAAACACGACGCTGATTGGAAAGTTCAGTTGCTACTCGAACACATTCAAAATGATTCCAAGGCTTTCCAGACTGATTCTCATGGCGAAATTAAACTGAAGCCCGGGAGCTCATATGGTCTCACAAGGATAAGTAAACATCCCTCTCTCAAAAGCAAGTGTAAAAAGTAGTGACTGCACTAAGCCCTGCCCCCTTCCCCAGAGTGTCCTTTCTTTAGTGTGATTTGAGTATAATTTAAGTTGTATATTTTTGTATTTCCACATTTTTGTATTTATTGTCCTTAGTTCATATATATATCATGGTACAATAATTATCTTATTGTTTGTACAAGAATACAAGAATTATGTTATTGACAAGGCACCATTTCAGAAAATTCGCATTAGGTATTTGTGTCTTATTTTGTTGGTGTTGGATGATAGTAACAGAGAGGATATAGGCCTAATTATTTTATACTGAGAGAATACTCTGTGAGATGTCAAATTAGTGTATAACACAAACTACAGTAGGCCTATAAGACTATAAGATTTTAGCCAACCATGACCAACCATAACTAGCCAATTGTTAGATTGTACTGTATAGCCTACGTCTTGTTAAAAATGTCCTATGATAAAATTACGTTCTATCAAACGATGTCATCTTTTTTCAGAAAAAGTTATTAAACATTCAGTCGCTTTTTTTTAAATAATTTTTTTATTCTTTATTGGACAGAACAGTTAACAAAAAATTTGTGGGAACGAGATATTTGAACAGATTGAAAATGTCCCACCTGCTGGACCCGAACCCATGCCTCCAAGAAACTCCTGCAGTTACAGAGCTACAGCTTAAGCCACAGCTTCAGGCCATGCATTTAATAGTATAATGTTAAGATAAATGTGACTGAAAAAACATTTGATTATGATCTGGGAATCAGCTATTGTCTAGCTAATCAAGTTCAGTGGAAAGGACGAGTGAAAACTCAGGGTTTGTTAAAGAAATCATGCTAGCAAGCAGATTAGGTTCACAGTCAGTTACCATGATAACTTTCCATGAGTGTTCTTTCTGAAACAGAAATCTCAGTTTCCATAATTTCAGGGTTAACAAACTCAGAGTTTTCACTAAACTCGCTTGCTGAAATAGGGCCCAGGAAGATTACAGTACGGTAAACTAGATACAGTTGTTGTTGTCATTTCTTAATCTAAAGCATATTAAAACATTTCCTTTTGGGAATATGTTAATTACACTAAGCTTTATGTTTACGAAACTGTTTGTTTATTGGGCATTAATAGTTTTATCCTCCCTCCCCATTTGAGCCCCTCCTTATTGGTACCACTTGATAGTCGAAACAGAAACGTCTAGAGCTAAGATTAGCATTTGTCACCGGTGTAATACTGGGTACACATATCTGGGATACATATCGGTATACATATTGAACTTAACCTTACCATGGTTATATATGCTTACAACAGACAATACTACATTTCCGTAAGATACCTTACTGTAAACGAGCATTTCTGATGATCGCCTCAGTCCAATCCTTTTCGTGTTTGTAGCATTTATTTAATCACAGTTGTCTTTGGATATTTTGATGGGCATATACAAAAACATTTCAAGTTAGTGCCAGTACTTTGTCTATTCTGGCACCCAACAACAAGATGACATAACTAGGTAGTCGATGTAGCCTGAAGTGAATCACGTCTGCCTCCAATTTCAGTTTGTTTTGCCTCCAGCTAAGGCTGTGACATCATTATGACATTTTACCTGAAGGGGCCTAATGACATTATGAAGTCCTTAATTGACTGTTTCTGATCTAGACAAAATCAGGTCCTTTTGTCTCCAAAAGTAGTGTACAGCCTCTGGGATAATTTTGACAGCGCATTTTGCTCTTACAGACTGCGGGCCGACGAAGCAAAATTACCTTGGTTGTTTGTACAGTTTCCAGCTTGGTGGACAATGGACATGGACAAACTGACACACCTCAGAGACTACACTGTGTGTGAGAACTGTAACGCCGTGCAGCAGAGGGTGAGTGTGTATAAACAAAAAAGGGAAAGACACCAATACTGGGGAGGACACCACGAGCCACACATTCTGTGTTTTAATAAGAAAACACACGACTACAAATTAACAAAACAAAACGAACCGAAAACCACGGGCGTATACAGTCACGTAACAAACAAACCAAGACCACTCGAAACGTGAAACATGAACAATAACCTGCAACGTCCCGCCACGCGTCACCAGCCTTTATGCCCTCACACCCACACGACTGACGGCAATCGGCTGGTTGGCCAGGGCCAACGGTGGAGGCGGGACCCCTCCGGGGCTCGGGCAGGCGGCCAGAGCCAGAGGTGGAGGCGGGACCCCTCCGGGGCTCGTGCAGGCGGCCAGGGCCAACGGTGGAGGCGGGACCCCTCCAGGGCTCGGACAGGCGGCCAGAGCCAGAGGCGGAGGCGGGACCCCTCCGGGGCTCGGGCAGGCAGCCAGAACCAGAGGCGGAGGCTTGAGGGACCTTCGTGGAGCAAGATTTTGGCACGGGGCAGCTCCTTCAGACCCCCAACATGGCGCGGTTCGCCGACGGAGGGCGGCTCACCGGCGCAGGGCGGCTCCGGCGGACCCCCGGCGTGGGGCAGCTCCGGCGGACCCCTGGCGTGGAGCGGCTCGTCGGAGCAGGGGGGTTCCCACAGACCCCTGGCGTGGGGCGGCACAGACGGAACCCCGGCGTGGAGCGACTCCCTGACGCCGGGCGGCTCTGGCGGACCCCTGGCGTGGAGCAGGCTCCCGACGCAGGGCAGCTCCGGCGGGCCCCCGGCGTGGTGTGGCTTGCCGACGCCAACCAACCCGGACCAGTGAGCACCCGTGGTCCGGGGGGCAAGCTCGCCCGTGACCACACAAGGCTCACCTTGACCAAACACGGCCCAGAGCGACTCAACTAGCTCCGGGTAGTTGGGAAGCTACACCCCCTGGTGGTAAAAGGCCTCCCCTGCCCACTGGAGAGCCCGGCCAGCGAACAGCAACACTGTATACCGCCCCCACTGGCCTATCTCGAGCCGTTCATCAGCGAAGTACCTCTCCGCCTGCCGGAGAAGCGACCCGAGAGAGCCAGGCATGCCATCATAACGAGGGGGCGAAGACACACGTCCGCCGTCCCCCGATCCGGACCGCGACCGGGGAAGCGCCGACTCAGCCCTTGACGGGGATCTGAGAGTGGAAGCGCTGACACCCGTCGTGGCCGGTGTTGGTGTGGGGGGAAGGCCACGCAATTCCGCAGCCGGAGAGTCTGTGGAGAGCCTGCCAGACAGAATGCCTCGGATCTCCGCCGCCATCCGATAGAATCGGTCGGTCCCGGCCGCTGAATGTAAGTCCGTGGCACTCATTTTTAGGCAGGTTATTCTGTAACGCCGTGCAGCAGTGGTTGAACGCATATAAACAAAAAAGGGAAAAACACCAATGCTGGGGAGGACACCACGAGCCACACGCTCGGTGTTTTAATAAGAAAACACACGACTACAGACGAACAAAACAAAACGAACCGAAAACCACTGGGGCATACAGTCACGTAACAAACAAACCAAGACCACTCGAAACGTGAAACATGAACAATAACCTGCAACGTCCCGCCACGCGTTACCAGCCTTTATGCCCTCACACGGCTGACGGCAATCGGCTGAATGCACGTGTGGGTGCGAGGCGCTGGCGACACGGGCAAAGGGTTGTGGTGCCCGTAGCCGCAACCCTGGACGTTACAAGAACCATATGAAGGTATTAACAGCGAAGCATTTCGCATTGCCAGCCTCCTTTGTCTCCACTTATTTTATGAGCTGACTTGTGTGCGTAAAGCTGCAGCGCACCGGAGTTCTCAGGGATTACACTTTGTGTTTTTAAATTTTTATTATATTAAGATATAGGCTTAGACATAGACATCGCGCAAATTCCTGACAGTTTAGTGACGGTCTGATCCAAACGTTACAGCTGGCCTGGCTAAATGCGTCGGTCACAGTGCACGTCTTGTCAGAAATACTACGCCCACCAAACGGCGTTTCACCCGAACCGTCGCACGTAGCCAACCAAATCCTACAGGCATTCTAAGAGAACCGCGTCTCTACTGAGAGAGACCAACTGACGCGGCTGATGCAAGACTGTTACCAACTCGTACCTCCACATCAGAGAGATCCCGGGAGGAAAGCAATGCAGACCCACAGGCCGGCTGGCGTCACTTTTGAGTTCTCCAAAAAGGGTATCACACATTACAACAGAAACAAGGGCCCCTAATCTCGAAAAGAATTCATACTTCAGAGTTTGGATTTATTTTAATAATGATCATATTATGAAATATTATTAAGAATTTATTAATAACCCATAATCATAATAAACTGTGACTAGAGCGACCAATATTCAGCCTAAGGCCTTATATGAGCCCGCTAGTGGTGCCCTTTTCTGTCCAGATTGGACATTACAAGTGGAAGTAAATAATTCCATTACAAGTGAAAATACCATAATTCTTAAAGCGTAAGCTTTAAGTAAGTAAACATTGGTACAAAATATTGGGTAGAAAATAGTCTCACCTTAGCACCCTGTCAGAATTGCCGGTGGTGGGTTCGCTAGCTGAGGCCTGGGTGGGAGCCAGTTTGTCTTGGCTCTTGTTGAGCTTAGCTGCTGCAGCAATGGGACAGCCTGACAAACTGAAAAAAAAATTGAGAGAGAAAACACATTTTTGCATTTTGTGCATATTGGGGCAAAGATTGTTGGTATTGTTAAAAATAATTTGACTACTTAATCTACTACTATTACTACTACAAATGGGTTATTCACTTACCTTCGGTGTGTGTTACGATTACTGTTGACATGACCTTGACCTGTGCACCCAGGAGTTGGACACTTGAGGACATTCTCATGCATGGCCAGGACTAACGACAGAGACAATAAGAAAAAGACATGTAAGGTTTTGTCTGTGTAGTTTTTGCATAGAGAGGACAATATACTCACTCTCTGGAGGGATGCGATCCTTATGAGGACACCCTGAGAGGCTCCGGTGATGGGGGTAGAGTCCAGTCACATGACCTGTACCATCACACCCTGGTGTTGGGCACTTGACTTCTCTCTTGTCTATAGGAAGAAGAGAAGTTTAAAGCATCAATGACTGCGCCCCTAGAAAGTGCTCATATTTTATACTGCATACAGATTTGTGAGTCGCTAGGCAATGTGGAGTTTGTGAGGCTAGCAAAGTTTTCTAGTTGTTTTTGTGTCTGAAATCAAAACTGTCATTGTCCCTTTATATAATGTGTACACTGGACTGGAAATTAAGCTCACCCCAGGCGTGTAGTTTACTTTTCTAATTTTGAGCCACTAGTCAAGTTGGATAAAATAAAATGAACTAGACAACTTTAGTGACAGCAAGCCTGAAAATGCAACGTTATTTTCACTGCTGGTGTGGTCGGGAATGTGTAGTGATACTTTATTTATTATCATTTGCTGATCGGGTCGCAGCGTTGCAGAGTGATGCAGAATGATGCAGTGCTCTCGGGTGCAGCATTAAATATGCCTACTTGTAGTAAGCCTATACAGGTGCTCAAGCTATATGTAGACCTACAGTACCCTACAGTAGACTCTTCAAACAGCCACACTGGGAAATCAGAACAATCTGCTACTTTCAGCACAGCTACATAGCCAATACTTTCTTGACTGATCTGAAATGTAGCCTTATCTTCTGCAGTTTCCTCAAGTACATTTGAAGCTGTGTAGGTCTCCCTCCATTAGCCCAGTGCTCTGCTTTATAATAGGCCTACTGGTTGTGGGCTATGAAACAGTGATATACTATACTATATAAGTCAATAATGTTTGGTGCATTCTTCTATCTTTATGTTCAATTTATCTATCCTTATGTTCAATTCAATGATTAATCGTTTACAAACCAAAATTACGATTTGAACCAATGTGATTATCAAATCGCAAAGCATTCCATTTATATGCGCATTTGACCCAGTTTTTTGTTTTGTGGCGTCAATGGTTGTATTTGCATGCCATTACCCTTGTTTGATGGTAATTCTAACTAATCAGCACAGTGCTCCTCCTAGGTCTACCAGTCATGCTCTGAAATTCAAGACGACTATGTCTATGGTATGTAGTCTACACGGCACGCCCACCAACAACAACACGTGAGACACAAGGAAACACTTTCGTGGGAGCTCTGCTGAAAAATTGCCTCTGCTGAGCTAGAAGCATGCAACAAAAAATGCAATAAATCCATGCTTAAACAAATGAATCCTGTATCTTTATGCTCTCATCTTTCATTTGAGTATAGAGCAGTTAATATTTTGATGCCATCTCATGTGGTAATGCTCCATCCGTTTTAAATATGTTACATATATATTGAATTTAAATCTTAATCTTAAATATCGCAAATCAAATCGCAATATCTGTCAGAAAAAAAAAAGCATTTTGATTTTTTTATTATAGGGTAATATATTTTTGTGTGTGTGCATAAATGCCTACTGTAACATTACACTGCCAATTTAGCCTACACTGGGATTTACTAACATCCCAAATAAATAGTGCTAAATTGCATGGACATTGTATAATATTGCATGTGTAATTTTAGTATGTATTATGGGTGATTTATGGGTGATTATGCGTGTTCTAATGATTTCCCATCGTGGAGAGTTGAGACAAAAAGCAGTCTCACCGTAAGCGCAAGCGCAAATTCAATACGATGGAATTAGAGGTGTTGGTGGAAGAGACAAATAAGCATATTGGTGAGCTACAGCAGAGATGTGAATGTAACAAGAAAAAACACCATAAGGGGCAGTACCTGTGAGAAAGTAAATGCTGTACACTGTAAAAAATTACCGTGGATTTCACAGTGAAAAACTGTCAAATCATGAAGGTTAAAGACCGTAAACTCCAAAATGGTTTAATACAGCTTCGGTTACAGTGAAACACCGTAAAAATACAAATCAGACAAAACAATAATTTATGCATCTATTTATTGCTGAAAATACATTACTCCACCGTAAAATAAAGTTTCACTGTGTTTATAGCAGCAATATGCTGTATATTTAATGGCCAAGACTGTAATTTACGCTTGATTGGAATATTACCCAGAATGCATTTAATTATTTTAACATGGTATGTTAAAATACCATGGAACCATCACCTTATCGTGGTGGAGAGATTTGTGTGTCCCTATGATCCTGAGAGCTGTGTTGTCTGGAGCCTTGTGCTCCTGGTAGGATCTCCCTAGTCAAAGTGGTCTCAGGGGAGGGGCCAGACAAAGAATGGCTCAGAAGACCCTGCTTGGAAAATCATTTAAGGGTAGTTACTCTGCCTGAAGGAAGCCTGTGGCCCCCGTCTGGAGCCAGGCCCAGAGGGAGGGCTCATTGGCGAGTGTCTGGTGGCTGGGTTTGCCACGGAGCCCAGCCGGGCACAGCCCGAAGAAGCAACGTGGCACCATCCTCCTCTTCATCC